>JAGXOD010000068.1:1600000-1602500 GCA_020368025.1 Brachyhypopomus occidentalis | reverse complement strand
GCAGGTACAGAACTGTGCTCAAATACTCCATGCTCACTCCTCCATACTCCCCTCTATGTCCCTCCCCCCATTCATCCCTCTCTCCACCTCTCCCTTCATCCCTTCCTCCACGGTCACTGTGTTTCTCGGTGTCCCGATGACAGTGGGGTTTACAGCACTGGTGATTCACTCAAGCCTGCAGTAGTTCAGTAAGTCCGGAAATGATACAGTTGTTAATATAAAAGAGGCTGTGAACTTTACTTATTACAATCTCTGATGCTGCTGAAATATTAACTAGCCATGTTCTGGAAAGACGAGGAGCTGAACAACGCTTCAGACTCACGAATAGGTCAACCGCAACACCAGAAATAGGTCAACCGCAACACCAGAAATAGGCCAACCGCAACACCAGTAAAAGGTCAAGCGCAACACCAGTAATAGGTCAACCACAACACCAGTAATAGGCCAACCTCAACACCAGTAATAGGTCAACCACAACACCAGTAATAGGTCAACCGCAACACCAGTAATAGGTCAACGACAATACCAGTAATAGGCCAACCTCAACACCAGTAATAGGTCAACCACAACACCAGTAATAGGTCAACCACAACACCAGACATGGAAAACCAGCCCAGCTCCCTCCTCCCCTCTCTCTCTCTCTCTCTCTCTCACACACACACACACACACACACACAATTGTAATGCATAACCCCGTGCATATGCATTAAGTACAAAAGATGTCAAAAGGAAACTATTGCAGTGCTGTAGTGCACCTGCAAATGTACATGATGAATATGTAGTATGTCTCTCTCTCACACACACACACACACATACACAAATCTACATCCACTTGTGACATTTCATGATGAGAAACATCTGCTTGCTAGCTTTTCCCTTCTGCTCTCTCCCTCTTTCTCTCCCTCCCTCCCTCTCTCATTTTCTTTGCTCCTAGGCGGATGTGCACGGAGTGCTCTACTCTCGTTTGCGATAATGACTCTCTTCATCCCTCCTTCAGAATGCAGAAGTTAGAGCCCCCTTCTCCACCCCCCTATCCACCCCTCCGCTCCTGACAGGAACGTCTGCGTCAGTGGCCATCTCCAGCAGCACGCTGTGCCACTGCACGCCCCTGACACAAAATGGAGGACGAGGTCTCAAAGACCACCAACACAAGCCCTTACTTATCCTCTCAGGGGTCCTGGTTTTTCTCCCATAGCAACTGATGTTCCAGGACTAATATATGGAGCTGTGGATGGAAACGTTCCGAGGTTTCCATCACACATGCTCAGAGGCAGTGGTGGTGCTATTATAACTGGGACTCAGAGTCCTGAGACGCGTTGGGTAGCATTCTGCTTCTTCACACAAGGCCCTGCTCACCCGTCCTCCAAAGGAGTTGTGAGCTCCAGTACTACACTGGCACCCTAACTCTAACATCCTAACCCCCTAACTCCCTAACCCCCACACCCTAACCCCCACACCCAAACACCCTAACCCCCACACCCTAACCCCCTAACCCCCACACCCTAACACCCTAACCCAAACACCCTAACCCCCACACCCTAACACCCTAACTCCCTAACCCCCACACCCTAACCCCCTAACCCCACCATAACCCCCCTAACCCCCACACCCTAACACCCTAACCCAAACACCCTAACCCCCACACCCTAACACCCTAACCCCCTAACCCCCACACCCTAACACCCTAACCCAAACACCCTAACCCCCACACCCTAACCCCCTAACCCTAACACCATAACCCCCTAACCCCCACACCCTAACCCCCACACCCTAACCCCCTACCCCTAACTAACCCCTAACCCCCACACCCTAACACCCTAACCCAAACACCCTAACCCCCACACCCTAACACCCTAACCCCCTAACCCACCCTAACACCCTAACCCCTAACCCAAACACCCTAACCCCCACACCCTAACACCCTAACTCCCTAACCCCCACACCCTAACCCCCTAACCCTAACACCATAACCCCCTAACCCCCACACCCTAACTCCCTAACCCCCACACCCTAACATCCTAACCCCCACACCCTAACCCCCACACCCTAACACCCTAACCCCCACACCCCCTAACCCACATCCCTGCTGAAGAGGCCCCACCGCTGGGCTGAAATTCCCAGCACTGCAATCCCCAACCCCAGCACCAAACAGTTATATGTGACATTAGCTGAAAAAGATAGTTCTATCTACAAACTGATGTGATGACATTTAGAATGTAATTATTAATTTCCAGTTGTTTCTGTGTGTGTATATGTCTGTGAGGGTGTGTTTAAGTGACTGATACACTACAATGGAAGAACAACAGAGGGATGGAGAAAATTGGTTGAAAATGAAATGAAAAAAGAACACAAGATAGGAGCAGAGAAGAGGGAGAGAGACAGCGAGAGAAGGAGAGAGAGAGAAAGAGAGGGAGAGAGAGGGGAGAGAGATAATGAGAGAGAGAGGAAGAGACAATGAGGGAGAGAGAGAAAGAGAGAAGGAGAGACAATGAGAGAGAGA
>JAGXOD010000068.1:1540000-1597500 GCA_020368025.1 Brachyhypopomus occidentalis | reverse complement strand
GTGAAGACACAGACAGACAGAGAGAAGGGTGGTGAAGACACAGACAGACAGAAAGAAGGCTGATCCTGTGGTCACAGAAAAAAATGTCACACAAACATGTATATATGTACATGCTTCTCTAGTGGGTCAAACACATTGTTCATGTGTCATTGCCATCACCAAAGTATGATGCAAACTCCTCATGTGAACTCCTCATACTCCCATGGAGAGTTGCTTTGTCTGTGTGTGTGTGTTTATGTGTGTGTGTGCGTGTGTGTGTGTACATATTTGTGTGTGAGGACCAGCTGTTTGCTGATTAGAGGTCAGGGAACGTGTTAGAACTTCTCATCTTTCTCCAAGGAAGACACATGCACTTCCTAGAAAAACATGACATCATTTGGCTTACATTTAGATTCATGTCATTTGCCAGCTGACCACACGGGGGAGCTCTTGTACTGTCTGTGGCTGTCTTATCTATGCTTAAAGTATTACACATTCTTATTCCTAATTCTATCCTCTTATGTTCAGCAGCTTCACAATACAACACACACGTATGCAGATGCAAATGCAGGCGTATGCACGTGCACTCACGCACAGGCACACACGTGCACACGCACAGGCACACACATGCACAGGCACACACATGCACAGGCACAGGCACACACGTGCACACGCACACACATGCACAGGCACACACATGCACAGGCACACACATGCACAGGCACAGGCACACACACACGTGCACACGCACAGGCACACACGTGCACACGCACAGGCACACACATGCACAGGCACACACGTGCACACGCACAGGCACACACATGCACAGGCACACACATGCACAGGCACACACGTGCACACGCACAGGCACACACATGCACAGGCACACACATGCACAGGCACACACATGCACAGGCACAGGCACACACGTGCACACGCACAGGCACACACGTGCACACGCACAGGCACACACATGCACAGGCACACACATGCACAGGCACACACGTGCACACGCACAGGCACACACATGCACAGGCACACACGTGCACAGGCACACACGTGCACACGCACAGGCACACACATGCACAGGCACACAGAGCGATGACTGCAAATATTTTATTGTGATTTTAATGATTCTGAAACAGCCTCACACAAACAAAGCGTGATCCCTTTCATCTTTTAGCCTACTAGCTCCTCCTCACACACACACACACACACACCAGGGGTCGTAGACATTTGCCATCAGCACTTGTTTGTTAAGTGGAGTGAGACTCTGGCTTAATGAATTTTGGAATCCAACATGTTTTAAAAAGTTATTCTGCACTCAGAAACAAACACATACAAACGTAGAACACTACAGTTATAAGTTAACCATGACAACGCATTTTCCTCTCAACTCTGCTGTGTGAAACGGCAGAGGGGAGGCACATATATTCCTGTTTCTTCAGTAGGCAGTCCAGTTCTGTTTAACTTTATTTATAGCACTGCTTACAGAAGACTCAGTCACAGAGTAACTATACTGTAACCCAGGTCCCGACCTGCAGAGCAACCTGATAATGGAGACAAACCTCTGTGAGATGGAACTCCACACACACACACACACACAGCTATGTGTGGAGATAATGTCACAAACGTTTATATTTACATATATTTACAGGTGATCACTTGTCCTGGCTTGCAACTAGCTCCACTTCTAGTGCAGGTGACTCACAGCCCTAAAAGGCCTCCAGTCTTTACAGCAGGAGATCGAAAGTGAGAGTGTGTGTTTTTACTGCAGGAGATCAAGAGTGAAAGTGTGTGTGTGTGTTTTTGTGTGTGTGCGAGTGTGTGTGTGTGTGTGTGTGTGTGTGCGAGTGTTCTTTTGCATGATGACATTTACCTGACCACTCACCTTCTGGCCTTATACTGACTTGCTCCAGCTTTGATATTATCAACATAGTGCTTGACCAGATCTCTCTCTCTCTCTCACTCACACTCACACACGTTCTTGTTACTTGCTAAGGAGAACAAAAAATAATGCTTTCTGTGTGTGTGTGTGTGTGTGTGCCTGAAAACCCTCTGGTCATAAACAATACATGAGATAACACGACCCAGCACCATGTCTCCAGTCAGTGCTGCTGTCATGCTAGCATGGCTGTCAGTAGCGGCTGGTGAAGAATATTCTAGGTGGGTGTGTTTGTGACATGCTGTTTCAACAGTCACCCCAATACAACTCAGCACAAACTACGAGTGCTCTGTGAAATAACCAGTCAATAACTGGCATTAAGAATCAACCAAATAGTCGGTATCTTTAGATACAGCTCTATGCTCAGATAGAAAATACAAAAAATGCATCATTATATTACAGAATCTTACACGCATAGTAATATCACCCAACACATTTGTACTGACCCAAATATTGCTGGATGACCCCTTATACTATACAAAGAAAAGCAGCGTAATTTACAATGCGGTTTTACGCGTAGTGCGCAGACTAGTGCGCAGACTGGCTGTCCATGCGTTTGCTGCTGCAGCTTTACAATTTTAGCTTGTATATCTTATTATTTTGAGATGTGAAACTGTTTTCAGCTAACTAAAGGAAAACTATGGAGATAGATCTGTTGCAATACTTGAGAGCGCGAAGGACCTGATTTGAGAACTTGTAAAACAAAATCTGTACGTGTATTTTTTATTTGAGAACCTTTTGCAAATTTTAGTTTACAAGTTCTGGTGTGAGAACTTTTAGTTTAAAGTTCTCAAATTTGCAAAGATTTTGTTTTACAAGTTCTCAAATCAGGTCCTTCACGCTCTCAAGTATTGCAACAGATCTATCTCCATAGAAAACATTGTAACAAAAAGAAGGCTAAAAAAAAAAAAAAGTTAGACAGTGGCCTTCTGTCATCTAACTAGAAGTTAGGTATCCAAAGGAAACGCTCCTATTCACACAAAACTACCCAAAGCGTCAGCTGCAAAGCGAGTTGTATGCTGATAACAGTACAGAGATAAGACGACATTGAAAGTCAGAGTGCGTTAAGATACTAGCATGACCAGTTAGCTATCTTAGCTAACAGTCCGCGAAAACTAGCTAAGCTAGCTCGACTCGCCAGAATCACTGTGAACTACACGCTGATCAGGACGCTGATTGGCTAAATACATGTTGCTATGTGGGTACCTTGTGTCAGCAACAGTCTTATTGGTCGGTGTTCATTATTATTATTATTATTTTTAGCTCAATCACATAAGTTGTTATTCATTATTTATTTTTAGAACTTAACGATTTCCATCGATTTCCATGGCATTCCAGCGCCCTCTTTTGACCAGCCACCACTCATGGGCATGCTCTGATCTCTTTACAGAAAAAAAACGTTAGCAAACATGTGGTAATTAGTCCACTAGAGTTACTTACACCACACATGGGAGTCATTAGCCTTCTAACACTGTCTTACACCACATATGGGGGTAATTAGCCCACTAACACTGTATCACACCACACATTGGGGTAATTATCTCAATACATCCCATTCCAAGCCAAAACACACTGCTGCTGGTGTTGGTGTTGGTGCTAGTGCTGGTGCTGGAGATGGCGTTTGTGCTGGTGTTGGAGATGGCGTTTGTGCTGGTGTTGGTGATGGCATTGGTGTAGGTGTTGGTGATGGTGCTTGCTTTGTAATCAGTTTATGTTCATCAACTCACTCCTTGGAGTAGACTGGTCAGGCCAGAGATTTCTTCTAACCAAACAGCCTGTGCATATGGCTTTGTGATTTAAATGGCTGTATTCAATTGTGGGCGAGGTGGACAGCTTCCTCCCATTTTTGATGCATAAGTGACTTAAGTAAAAAATAAGACTAGTTCCTTTACTAAAGACGAGGGACACTATTGGACTCGCCCGCATGGTTTGTAGGAACTTGCCTTTTAGTTTGAAGCTAACTTAATTTGCTTGTATTACTCCTCCGGTTGTATGTTAGCAGTGCAGTAATCTCAGACTCCCTCATTTGATGTAGTTTCTTTTTTTCCTGACTCTCAAAGAGAGAATCTGCAATTGAACTCTCAGATAATAGAAGAGAGAGTAAATGAAATCAGGCCTGGACAAAAGATTTCTCTCTCTCTCTCTCTCTCTCTCTCTCTCTCTCTCTCTCTCTCTCTCTCTCTCTCTCTCTCCCTCTGTTGTTCACTTTAAGCCTTTTTGCTATAGTAAACAATTACAATAGCTATTATTACGTCTGACAAGCCATTCATTCCAATTACAATTACCCAACCAGGCCTGAGCACAGGCAAGGCCGTCGTAAGTGAAATTGATTGCATCTCTGTGCTGTTATCTGCAACTGGCAATTGACAGACTAGTATTGAACCTTCACAACCTTCTATTCACTGTGGAGAGAGGGGAGTGTGTGTGCATGTTTGTTTAAATTTATTAAAGTGGAATAATAATCAGTTGGTACATGTTGAGATTTGAATTATTTTTTCCTCTCATCAAATGTTCAGTGGTCTTTAGAGCATTAAAAATCACATGGGTGGATCTCGATGTATTAGCGTTTTAGACTTCAATCATGCTATGCTGTTACCAATGCCAGTCACACAGAAGTACAGAGCATTGAAAAGAACTAGACCAGGCAGCCAACTGTACAGCACATTCTGCAGTTTCATGTTTACACATTTAATTCCAGTAACACGGTCAGTAATTGGACCATGTCAGACACTTCAACCAATAACACGCTGTGTTGCACTTCTGTTATGCATGCATTTAAAGCTTTGAAGAAGTAATCCCTACGTTTAAAATGTAGAGCGTCATACCCACAGTGTCTTAATTTGCTAGGTATTACTTTTAGAGGTTCCCCATCTGGGTGTCAATTTCAAACATTTAGGAGAGAGATGGTATCAGCGCAGTTAACGGCAGGCAAGAACACTCTCTGAGATTAGGTGCCCTTGGTAAAAGCCTGATTGTAAACAGAAGGCATGGCTCTCTGATTGTTTTGGATCAGGGAATCACAGTGAGGGTCCTTAGGTAGTCTCTGACCTGAAAAGTTGTGGAATAAACACATGGGTAGCACTGGGAAAGCCTGTGAACTGGGTGTGCCATCATTACCGAACTAACACAAGTCCAGAGCAACTCTTTTCCATTAAATTGCTAACACATTTCAAAAATGTGTGTGCATGCACAGTTCACTTTTCAGTAACATGCCATTTATATTCCACAGTGCTACCCAACGTTCTCAGTCACAAATTCAAAGACACAGCGCAGGAACAGCACGCACAGTGAGTGCATGGGCGGAGCCGTGGGCGGAGGAAGCGCTCGCCCCCTTACCTGCCGCAGGTTACGCGTGACCTTGACGTCATGCCAGGCGTTGTCGTTGAACTTGCCGTTGACGGGCTCGACCAGCGCCTCAAAGGCACCCGACCCCAGGTTGATGACGAGCCAGACGGCGCCACTCTTCAGCGACAGGTTGACGTAGTCGGCAGACTTGCCCGTGTGGAGCATGAGGCCGTTTCGCTGGAGCGTGCGGAAGGAGAGCGTGATCTCGTCCGTGCTGCTCTGTATGGGTGTCATGGACAGGTCGTAGCAGAAGAACTCGTTGCCTTTGAACGTGGCCACTGATTCATCTTTACCTGCTGAAACACAGAAGCACAGAGAAACACCTCTGTGCTGTCAAATGCCACCTGACAGGAATCACTTAAACTGTTGCGGAATAGTACAGGTTTATCAATCAAAAACACGTTTCTGAACACGTTTGTGTGTCTTTATCATGCTGTGGGTCAGTGCTGCGGTTCAGTGGGGCTGGTCAGTGGTGTGGTTCAGTGGTGCTGATCAGTGGTGCGGTTCAGTGGTGCGGTTCAGTGGGGCTGGTCAGTGCTGCGGGTCAGTGCTGCGGTTCAGTGGGGCTGGTCAGTGCTGCGGGTCAGTGCTGCGGTTCAGTGGGGCTGGTCAGTGCTGCGGGTCAGTGCTGCGGTTCAGTGGTGCTGGTCAGTGGTGCTGGTCAGTGGGGCTGGTCAGTGGTGCTGGTCAGTGGTGCTGGTCAGTGGTGCTGGTCAGTGCTGCTGGCTTATTCTGCTTGTGTTAGTGCACTCTTATGTTTGCCTTCATATTCGTTTCTTTAAAATCTTCACTCGCTTCCGTCCTCAACATTCTTTGTTAGTTGATTGTTACTATGTTGGTTACTATGATGGTTACTAAGATGGTTACTATCATGGTTACTGATTAATGAGTTCATTTGGGTTACTAAATTTTAGGACTTTCATGGAATTTCATGGTGTTTTTATGAATATATATATATATATATATATATATATATATATATATATATATATATATATATATACCACACATATAGGACAGCACATGGACCAGGAGAAAAACATTTGGGATCGCTACACGTAAACTGGAAGTATTCCAAGACTCCATCTCCCTCCCTCCACACATACACACATGCACAAACGTGCAAACATACACACACACACACACTCTCTAAGTCTTTTGATGCATGACGTCAATATCTTGTGGATCAGGTTAAAGGGGTGAGCTTCATTTCTCAGAAGGGAAATTGTGAGAGGCTAACTAAGTCAGCTTATGTGTGTGCATTCACATGTGCACACACAAACACACACACACACACACACACACAAAAGCATACAAACAATTTTCTTGAGAGAGCAGAATAAGGGGAGAAAAATTACAAACTCAAATATGCACTATTGTGGCTTAACGAGAGAGAGAAAAAGAGATAGAGAGCGAGAGAGGGAGAGCCAGTGAGAGAGTGAAAAAGAGATTCAGTGAGACTCAGGGAGACAGAGACTCTGTGAGAAACAGAGCAAAATTTTTCACAATCCTTTATTAATCTCTAATGTTTAATGCACAGTGAAACTCAACAAAACTCAACTGAGTAAAACGTAGTATAACTCAGTAAAACATAGTACAGCCCAGTAAATCTCTTAAAGCACTATACCCCCAGATATACCCCAGATACACCCCCAGATATACCCCCAGATACTCCCACAGATATACCCTCAATCAAACCCAACAAAGGTATAAGAGGCAGAAAGCAGCTCTTACACTGCTCCATCTACATTCCTTCACCGAAGATTCCTCCCTGACCATCACCATAATGCCATGCCAGCATGTGTTCAGACTCCATCACAAGACACCACCCCCCCCACACAGGCAATGATCCTCACACCAAGCCACTAACCCTTATACAAAGCCACCAATCCCCACAGCAAGCCACTGATCCCCACAATAGCCCACTAGATATATAGCAAAGCCCCACTCTCATTCAAGACTCACACTACCGAGAGTCACACTTGCATACTGAGAGAGAGACATCGACATAGACATAGAAAAAGACTGAGAGACAGAGTGATGAACTTAATGAGACTGACAGACAGAGAGAGAGTGAGAGAGGGAGTTAGAAGTAGAAGTTATAGTAGTAGTAATAAAAGTTGTAGTAGTAGTAATAGTAGTAGTAGTAGTAGTAGTAGAAGTAATAATAGTAGTATTAGTATTAGTAGTAATAATAGTAGTAGTAGTAATAATAATAGTAGTGGTGGTTGTAGCAGTGATTGTGCTTTTGTTCTAATTATTGTTCGTTTTGGTTATTTTTATTAACGCAGCTACTGATTGGCTTTTAAATATGCTAATGTGTACACATTTATATTTGATAGTTACATATTTTCTGAATGACAAATTCTTTGGCAACACAGCATTTTGCAGAGTTACGATAATTAAGGTTTCTTGATAGTGATGCAGAGAAAGAGAGGGAGAAAAAGCAAACCAGTGAGAGACAGAGAGAAACCAGGTTATGAGGGAAAGCGTTACAGCCTGCTGATGTAAGGGAAACTCACTGCTGGGAAATGAAGTGAGGAAACAAATTTCAATGATGTAATTTTTGAAAGAAACCAGATTTCTGACTGTAAGCAACACGTGACGGATGATTAACACATGTAATGGGCCTGGGGGAGGAGAAAGGGCTGATGGAGTGACATCTCGATCAGGCGGAAGCACTGGGAAATAAACACAAATCTCTCTTCCCCTCCTTCTCTCCCTCTCTCTCTCTCCCTCTCTCTCCCCTCATTATTAAAGATGAAAAGCGACTGTGCGTAGGATAGTGTTAATAGGCACTGCAAAAAATGTAAGAAAAGCACAAAACCAGTAAAACTGAGTAAAATTTATAATAAACATACTTATAATAAACATACTTATAATACAACTGTTTTTTCAAGTTCAGTTGAATAGTCATGTTAATATTCCATCCATGGGCCCTGTAGCAGAGGGAAACATCTGAAACATGCAGAGGTACACTAATCAGACTGACAGGTGTAATACTGCGCTGGACTACTAATCAACTAATCAGACTAATCAGACTGATGTGTATAATACTGAGGTGTACCACTAGTAAGACTCTTCTATTGACGTGTATAATACTTGGCTTAAATACCTTATTTTAATCTAATGTAATCTAATCTACCCTTAATCTAATGAATAAGTAGGATATATCTGGGCTCATTCTTTTCATCAAATACAAGGCCATTATTGGTTATAAAAATGTTTGTAGGTTCCACTGTCATCTAATGTCATCCAATGTCATCCAATGCCATCCACTGTCATCTAATGTCATCCAATGTAATCCAATGCCATCTAATGTCATCCAATGTCATCTAATGTCATGTGAAGTCATCTAGTGTGTTTCTGTCATCTTCGTGACATTTGGTCCCCACAAACCACTAAAAAATAATAAAACCTTGACCATTTTGTCTCTACAACACACACACACACACACACACACATACACTCATATACTGTGACACACAGAAATTTATAAACACAGGATTAATTACATCTGTCTCAGCCCCACCACTTATGGTTTCCATAGCTACCAACATCTACAAACAAGACACATTCTCAGAAGATCATCCGAATTGTCAAAACTGGGCTGTGGTGGGTGGGTCACTGCCATCACACACCGAGACAGGGCTGGGTGGATGAGGGTGGTGCTGGGTGGATGAGGGTAGGGCTGGCATGACTGGTTTGGGAATGAGATGGAAAATTCACTGGGATTTTAGTCACCCCTACCTACACCCACACACCAACCCCTACAAACAAACACCAACCAGTACCCCCACACACCAAACCCTACACCCACACACCAACACCAACACCTGCACACTAACACCTACAAACAAACAGCAACCCGCACACTCACACACCATCTACAACACTAATAACTATTACAGTTTGTTATTTTTCAGCTACTGTTCAGCTTTTGAAAACTGTATTTAATTTTCTGAAACTGCACTAGAAATGTTTTGGTATCATACTGGCACAATCATGCCAATAACGCCATCCTGAGAACACACATGTAAACACATGATGCACCTGTCAGCTCAGAAGAGGACAACTGAAAAACTTGAGTGTGACAGATTGATGGGTATGTTCTCTTTGGGTCTTGCAGGGACTCCTAAGAAATGATCTCTCTCTCTCTCTCTCTCTCTCTCTCTCTCTCTCTCTCTCTCTCTCTCTCTCTCTCTCTCTCTCTGGGTTGCTGTATCAGAACACTGGCATTGTTTAGGCAACGAAACAGACATCTGATTGCAGTGTAGTTCTCAGACAGGAGACTCTGTGCTTGGAGGGGAATTTAATTTACCTCCTTCACTTTGCTTTGATCTTCCTGTATGTCTGCAGGTTCAAGAACAGGTGATAGAGCAAGGATTCCAACCCCAGCAACATGTTCAGGAAACAATAACAAACTACTTTGCTTTTGATAAATCTGACATTCCCCCTGGCTTCCCTTGACTTTTTTATTACTCAACATCAGTTCCACCTATTTGCTATACCTGTATTACTGTAATAAATATATTACTGTAATAATTTGTCAGCAACCTCATTAATGCTTTCACACCTCTGACCTGGGACAGCTAGTCTGGTCGGACATTCAAGAACTCAAATGCTGTCTTTTAGCAGTTATACATACATATATAACACTGCAGGACACGCGTAACTTTAGGACTTTGTAATGTGCAACACAGACAGGCAGTACTTTCAGACCTTTACACGTTTAACGCTTGGGTTCATTATGCACCAGTCTTTGAACAAGTCACAAAGCGTCTGTGTCTTTGACACCGGGAAATAAGAACAAAAATAAAGTGACCTTATTCACATTTCAGAAACTTGAAGAAAGCGAAAGTTAGTCACATGTGAGGCGTACCTGCTGAAGCGGAGCAACGCTGTAAAATAAAAGACGGTAGGGAGGCCAGCGGTGTCGTCCGCAAGGCCACCGGCACCGTGCCAGTGGGTTGGTGGGCAGAGGCCTTATTACCAGAGACTAGCCGAAAGGACATTGCTAAGTGCTGATAACGTTTACCGTGCCCTGGGGCTGCCTCTGGCCCTTATCAAAACTCTTTCAAGAGCAATCACAAGGAAAACGTATTAGTACAACAACATTAAATCAAACTGGTCCACTTGCCCCGAAACCACAGTGATGGTCTGCTCTTTACCTGGAACCTTTGTTTCTGTTCTTCTGGAATGATGTGCCCTCATTATACGGGTCATGAAAGGTCTCTCTCTCTCTCACACACACACACACAAACAGAAAAGGGGGACAGTGTAATGATGTGAATGAATAGGGAATTAATGATGTGATGAATGGAAAGAAACAGTTTGCTGAGTGGTGTTACAGGTGTAACAGTGCTGACTGGTACAGGTGTCGCACTCTGTACAGTTCAATAAAAAATTGAAACAACTTTAGCCTCTCATTTCTTCTTTTTTATTTCTATCTTCACCATATATTTTCAGCAATGCTGGTGTCCATCAACACCCATGTCCACCAAAGCCCGTGTCCACCAACTCTTCCTTATCTGTGGTGATTGGACTCCTTCCAAAACTCACACTTTCTTTTTCCTTCATTACAGATAATACATGTTATACTACCAACAAAAACCAACCAACACCAACTACCAACCAACACCACCAACCAACACCAACCACCAACCAACACCAACCACCCAACCAACACCTCCTACCAACCAACACCTACTACCAACCAACACCTACCACCAACACCTACTACCAACCAACACCTACTACCAACATCAACCACCAACAAACACCAACCAACAACCAACACCAACCACCAACAAACACCAACCAGCCATTCAAAGCAACAGGCACAGGGTTTCAAACTTCTCTGGTCCCTCCATCACTCATCGCAGCTGGAAACCAGTCCAGTAATTAGCCCGAGAATTCAGACTGGCGGAGATAGCACACTATGCCTAGCAGACATGCTTCACAGTCCACCTCTCTGCCAGCTTGTGTTAGTAGTTGTGGCAGGATATACGTGGCAAGAAGGTGTGCTAAGCGCCCTGCCAACCACACAAAGTAGAGCAGCCGCACGCCAGTCTGGCTGGAGCTCAAATACAGGGACTTGATGTATTCTAAATTATTTACACAAATGCAGCAGAAACAATATTGTACTTGTGAAAAATTCCATTCAATTTTAATGTCTCATCATAAACACCACTGTAGAAAGCAGAATGTGAAAACAGAATGTGATATCTTGGCTGGGATGTCTGGCAGAGCTAGTCTAATATTCTCCTACTCAACACTCCCTATCTAGAAGGTATTGGTAGTTGCAATGAAAGAAAGATTTTGCTAAAGGATTCAGTCGAAACTGCCTACATTATGAATAAATGAACAGGTAGGATTAAACAGGGTTAAAATTGTAGTTTATAGCAAACAGATGAAACATTTTCCAAACATTTGGACAATACCATTAGACACATGTCTCCTCAAGCAGGTGATCGGTATAACCCATTACAAGGGTTTATTAACAAGATGATCAGATACAACGCATTATAAGGGTTTATTAACAAGTAATTCTGAGTACAGGGAGGATGGCAACTGCTTACTACGGAAACCCTCAGTGGACAAAAACAGTTGCTTCATTTCTACAGTGCAAATACTTTAGAAGGTTTGAAAAAAATGAAGATAAAAGCAGATGCATGGACCCCTCCTCCCCTCCCTATCACCGTGTTAACCAGGCTGTGTTTCACTTGCTCTGTGCTCTCAGAAAGGGTCGTTTTCAGAGCTAAAGGATTAATGAGATACACTTACTTAGACAAAAGGCTATTTAATTGCTCGTTGCCCAGGCAACAGTGCGTTCTGAGCCCCAACTCATGCCACTCAAGGAAGGCTGTCTGAAAAAAAGGCTGCCTCCCTCTCTCTCCCTCTCCCTGTCTCTCTCTCCCTCTCTCTCTCTCCCTCCCTCTCTCATTTCTATCTTTCTGTGTGTCTCTCCATTTCTCTCTTTCCACTTCTCAATCTCTTTGTTTTTGTCTCTGTCTGTCAATTTTATTTTCACTTAAAATTCAAATTTGCTTTTGGGCATGACAGGTAAAATTAAAGTCGTACAATTTAATTTGGTTCAAGCTGTGATTAGCAGTTGTGAGGCGGTGAGGTAAACTGGGACAGAGGTGTTGAGAGGGGTGCAGGCCGCACCTTGTTCTATTAACAACAAAATGAAACAGCGATGAAAATAAAACACCAAGCACAGAAAGTCACACTCGGGAATGCAAACACAAAGAAACAGAAGGAGCAGGAGGGAGCGTATATTAGTGTAGAGGGAGGGTGGAGGGACAGAGACAGGTGGAGAAGTACAGGTGGAGAGGGTGAAAGATGAAATGAAACAGGCACCAGGAAGGAAAATGGGCTCAACATGGGAGACGGGGCATATGTAAATAAGGAGAAAGTGAAGCAGAGGGGTGGGGTGTTGAGGGAGGAGCCTTAAAGGAACACCTATATTACTTAAAGAAGTACATACACAAAATATACAAAGTCAAAATACAAAGTATATATGTAAAGTATATATGTAATGCCACCATTCATCTTGATGGACACACGTAGTCTTGGCTGAACACTGCTGAGGTACTGAGAGGAGGAGAAGAGCATTGTGATGAGCAGCATGTGTGACTGAGGTCATAACCCCACCAGCTTCACTTCTTCACCACCCAGTGGTCACCAGCTCCTGCTTTAAGGGGTTGGTGACACACCCCCTCGCTGCTGTATGACACACCCCCTCGCTGTGTAATGGAGATGACTCCATATAATAAAGGCGTGATGATGTTACAGTCATGAGGTCTGAGTGAAAGTCCTATTGTTATCTGTGACATCACACCTTTGCAACAAGTATGGGGCTAAAATACACACATGACTAACCCTCCCTCCCTCCCCCAGAACACACACATACAGACAAATACGCACAAACATACTGATGCACACACTTTAAGTAGAAGTGGGCAGATAGAGGCCACGTGGTCACTGGAGCTCGACATTGCTGTTTTATCAGCCCAGGGAACAGCCCAGCCTGTCCACATGTACAACAGCAGGAGAGGTTGAAGGGCACTAGGACCTGCAGGTCTTTCTTGACAGCAACACAGATCCTACAGGTTTTCCACCTGTGCCCTGTTCTCAGGTGTGCACTGTGCAGGTGGTTCGCTTTCGAGTCTGTTTGCTGAGTAACAAACATCATGATCAAGCTTGGTTACAAGAACCTACCTGATAGACAGACAGACATTCACTCATTCATTTACTCATGCATTGTACTGGGATTACAACAACGGCTCAACGGCTGCATTTTACATGCAAATAAAGAAGACATTTCAATCAAGCACAGCTTACAGCAGGAAGAGAGAAGCTGCTCTCGACCAGAGGCCCATGTGATCGACGTGGCACGAACAGCGGAGTTGGCCAAGCCCACTGCACTAAAAATCCTTCAAACTCTGCTCCGCCCAGCCCTTCATCCCTCCTCCTATCCTTCCCTCCATCTCACATCCCTCCATCCTCCCATGCCTCCATTCATCCCACTATCTCCCATTCCTCCATCCTCTCTCCACCCTGCCCCCTTGTCAATCCACCACTGCTTTTTCAGCCACCACGTACTGGATCACTAAATAACCAGATAGATGTATTACTGGCCAAACTGGCCATGTTTATTAGCCTCAGTTGAAGTAGCATGCAAACAGATAGTAGTGAATGCTGAGGTAGTAGTGAATGCTGAGGCAGTAGTGAATGCTGAGGCAGTAGTGAATGCTGAGGTAGTAGTGAGTGCTGAGGCATTAGTGAATGCTGAGATAGTAGTGAATGCTGAGGTAGTAGTGAATGCTGAGGCAGTAGTGAGTGCTGAGGTAGTAGTGAGTGCTGAAGTAGTAGTGAATGCTGAGGTAGTAGTGAATGCTGAGGTAGTAGTGAGTGCTGAGGTAGTAGTGAACGCACAACATAGTCCCCTTCCTGTAATTCTGCCCTTACCCACACCTCCTCTCAGTGGTCATAATTGACCCGAGTTGTTCCATAAGATCTATAAGTATTGTGCCATTTGTAAGTACTGCTAACGTGTCTGGCAGTTTAATACTATTGCTAATGGCCTCAAATGGAACATGTAATTGAACCTGGAGGTCTGACCAGTGTAAGTACACCAACAATGGAATATTAATCGAATGTAATGCACGCATCAGCAAACCAGTGTGCTACAGCAGATCCGGCAGCTGGCTGAATTAGGACCCCTCTGACGGAAGGAAGCCATTTTAAATACTAACTGGGGCTAAATGCAGAGGAGATGTGCTGTTTGTTTAATAACTAGGAACGCTTTTTAATTTCATACTTGAGTGAATGCAATGGTCATATGCCAAAGACCGATGCAATATCATGTGTGTGTGTGTGTATTGGGGGGGGGGGGGGTATGTGTGCTTGTGTGTGTATGTATGTGTGCATGTGAGTGTGTGTGTGTATGTATGCATGTGAGTGTGGGGGGAGTATGTGTGCTTGTGTGTGTATGTATGTGTGCATGTGAGTGTGTGTGTGCTTGTGTGTGTATGTATGTGTGCATGTGGCTTGACTTTGCCATTGTCCCATGTCTAAAGCAGGACTGATGATGAGGCACTGATACAGGGGACATCATTGTCTTCGAATGGTAAAAACTGGGAAGGAAAAATAACTAACAAAAATAAATCCGAAAACACATATGCGTTTAATATTTGAAATGCTAATCACACGCATTGTGTGTGCTGTGTTTACATGAGCTAACAGTGACAATCCGATGTTCCCAGAATTCATATGAGCCTCACAGACATGAGACATGATAAACACAGCAGTGGAAAATAATGTCCCCCGAAGCATGAGACATGGAAGCAGCAGTCTTGACACATTTCCTCCTTACACGTGTGTGTGTGCGCGCGTGTGTTTGTGTGTGTGTGAGAGAGATAGAGCTGGAACATGTGTGAGAATGAGGAAACCTGGTAACTCGTGCATGTGTGTATGTGTGTATGCATCTCAGTGATGTGATGTAGATCACCATCTCTGACTGAGATACAGATGCAGTTTACTGGCATTAGATGGAAGACCCCAGCTGAGTGACAAATTCCATCCATATACACATGCACACACAAGTCATGGGTCACCGTGGAGATGCTTGAGTTTTCTGCAGAAAGCCGTTGGTCGCCGGGGAGACTGAGCTGCTAAGTGATCTGTCATTGAAGTGAGTGGGAGAAAGAAATGAATATACAAATAACACACGGAGAATGAGTCATACAGTCTGATCATGGTGTGGTGGTGTTATACTGTTTATATGACAATCGCAGTCTGGTAACTCCTCTGTGATGGAGAAACAACTTTGTGAGTCAGACAGACAATTTCCTTTGTGTTTATTTATTTATTATTTTTATATTTATTGTGTTTTTGCTATAGCCAAGTGTAATGAGACGAAACCTGACTCCAAAGAGATAATCTGGCTGATTCATCAGCAGCCACACACACTCACACACACACACACACACACACACAACAAACACACACAAACACACAACACAAAACAAACATCGCAGGGAAAAACGGCGAACAAAACAGTACGTTACACAGCAGGAAGTGATGTAACGTGTGTGTGAAGGAGGACGAATGCTACACGAGTTTGCTCTCCTGCTGAGGACCACAGGGAGGGGTGAGATGGAAGGGAGTACCCAGCATGCCTGCATTGGTTTGTGTGCTAGTAATGTGATAGCAAGAGACACAGTGAGAGAGAGAGAGAGAGACAGACAGACAGAGACAGAAAGAGAGACAGAAAGAGACTCAGTGAAAGAGACAGACAGAGAGAGAGAGAGCGAGAGGGAGGGAGGGAGAGATATGAAGAAGAAGAAGGGGGCCAAAAAGGAGAGAGGTCAGGGACCCTAACCAGATTAACCCAGGTTAATCCTAACCCAGTCAGAAAGGTGAAGGGATAACAGGAGGAAGTAAAAAGAGGAGATAAAGGTTAAAGTCAGCTACTGTACAACCACCTCCTCCGCACACACACACACACACACACACATGCACACATACACACAAACACAAAATGCTCACACATACACACACCTATTCACACATACACGCACACACACATGAACACATACACTCGAACACACACACGCTCACACACACATACATACACACACACACACACGCTCACACACACACATGCTCACACACAGACACGCTCAGACACACACACACCAAATCAAACTTTCAGCAGTCACTTTTCTTTTTCTCTCTTTCTCTCTCTGAGAATTTCAACAACGTATGTTCTCTGTGTTTCCTACCTGCAGGCCCATCATTCTGATTAATTTAAAGACCACAAACCCCCCATTAGCACAGCTAACCTCATTTGCTTAATTATCTGCTCACTAAATGTCGTCAAATATCGAGCATCCGATGCCCCGAAGCCTCTCTCTGTTTTCAATTTCAGTTTAAATGAACTTTACTGGAATGACAAAATCATATTGAATTGCCAAAGCGTTACACATACACAAACAGTAACATGTAAGCAAACAGTAACACGTACACAAGCAGTAACATGAACACAAACAATAACACAGATGAAGAACAGAGCATTAAAACTATATACAGCACACACCCTGTACAGTATATACTGTGTGTACATATATTGTGTACATACACATACAGTCAGTATGTTATACATGGTACATGACGTACTACACAGAGTAATATGAGCTAATCTAGTGTGGTGCATCTTCCTCTGTCTGTGGCCAACATGGACAGATTTACACAGCGTGTTGAGCTGTTCGCTCCCTGCAGGGATCACCCAGTGTTTAACATTCTGTGTGAAGTGTTTGGAGTGTGGGGTACACTGTGTCTCGTAGGTGGAGAGGAAGTGTAGCTCTGTCTCCACCGCAGCCTGTCTACAGAGCTGTTGGGAGGGGCAGCTGGGTACATCTGTGTCTGCCTGTGTTGTCTGCGTTGTTAGACACTGTGTTCAGATCAGCCTCTGTGTATTTTCTGTGTTGTTGGTTACTGTGTTCATGTAATGGATACACTCTCTCTCTGCCTATGGTTAGTCCAGAGATATATACAAGTCTAAGCTTTAATACTACTGCGATTTGAAAGACAACAATTCGATGAGTGGAAATATCACAAATGAGAGAATATAACGATGTGACATGATTTGTATGAGTGAAATCCATCCATCCATCCATCCATTTTCTTCCGCTTATCCGGTCCGGGGGTCGCGGGGCAGTAGCCTAAGCAAAGAGGCCCAGGTTTCCCTCTCCCCAGCCACCTCTTCCAGCTCTTCTGGGGGGATACCAAAGTATGCGTTCCCAGGACAGCCGAGAGATATAATCTCTCCAGCGTGTCCTGGGTCTTCCCCGGTCTCCTCCCAGTTGGACATGCCCAGAGCGCCTCCCTAGGCAGGCGCCCAGGTGGCATCCGAACCAGATGCCCGAACCACCTCAGCTGGCTCCTCTCTACGTGGAGGAGCAGTGACTCTACTCCGAGCCCCTCCCGGATGACCGTGCTCCATACCTTATCTCTAAGGGAGAGCCCAGACACCCTGCGAAAAAAAACTCATTTCGGCCGCTTGTGATTCTTTCGGTCACTACCCAAAGCTCGTGACCATAGGTAAGAGTCGGAACGTAGATTGACCAGTAAATTGAGAGCTTCTCCACCCTTGTCCGACTGAGTACCATGGTCTCAGTTTTAGAGGTGCTGATTCTCATCCCAGCCGTCTCGCACTCGGCTGCAAACTGATCCAGCGAGAGCTGTAGGTCTCGGCCCGATGATGCCAACAGGACCACATCATCTGCAAAGAGAAGGCGTGGAATCCTGAGGCCACCAAACCGAACCCCCCTCCACCACTTGGCTGCGCCGAAATTCTGTCCATAAAAGTTATGAACAGAATCGGTGACAAAGGGCAGCCTTGGCGGAGTCCAACTCCCACCGGAAACCAGTCTGACTTACTGCCGGCCATGCGGAACCAAACTCCTGCTCCGTTTGTACAGGCACTGGATAGCCCGTAGCAACGGGCCCCGCACCTATACTCCCGGAGCACCCCCAGAGGAATCCCCGAGGGACACGGTCGAATGCCTTTTCCAAATCCACAAAGCACATGTGGACTGGTTGGGCAAACTCCCATGCACCCTCTAGGACCCTCGCAAGGGTGAAAAGTTGGTCCAGTGTTCCACGACCAGGACGGAACCCACATTGTTCCTCTTGTAACTGAGATTCGACTATCGAACGGACTCTCTTCTCCAGAACCCTGCATAGACCTTACCGGGAGGCTGAGAAGTGTGATCCCCCGATAGTTGGAGCACACTCTCCGGTCTCCTTTCTTAAAAGGGGGACCACCACCCCGGTTTGCCAATCCAGAGGCACTGCCCCCGATGTACACGCAATGTTGCAAAAGACGTGTCAACCAAGACAGTCCCACAACATCCAGAGCCTTAAGGAACTCAGGACGGATCTCATCCACCCCCGGAGCCTTGGCACCAAGGAGTTTCACAACTACCCTGGTCACCTCAGCCCTAGTGATGGGCAAACCCCGTCCGAGTCCTCTGGTTCTGCTTCCTCTATGGAAGACGTGGTGGTGGGATTGAGAAGATCCTCGAAGTATTCCTTCCACCGCCTAATGACATCCCCAGTCGAGGTCAGCAGATCCCCAGCCTCACTGTATACAGTGTTGGTCGGGAACCGCTTTCCCCTCCTGAGTTGCCTGACGGTTTGCCAGAACCTCCTCGGAGCCGATCGAAAGTCACTTTCCATGGTCTCACCAAACTCTTCCCACACCCGAGTTTTTGCCTCTGCGACAGTCAAAGCCGCGATCCGCTTGGCCCCCTGTACCTGTCTGCTGCCTCCAAAGTCCCACGGGCCAACCAGGCCCGATAGGACTCTTTCTTCAGCTTGACGGCCTCCCTTACCCGAGGTGTCCACCACCGGGTTCTGGGATTGCCGCCACGACAGGCACCGACAACCTTGTGGCCACAGCTCCGATCTGCCGCATTGACAATAGAAGCACGGAACCAAGCCCACTCAGACTCAATGTTTCCGGCCTCCCTCGGGATGCGGTCAAAGCTTTGTCGGATGTGGGAGTTAAAGACCTTTCTGACAGGTTCCTCTGCCAGACGTTCCCAGCAAACCCTCACAGTACGTTTGGGTCTGCCAGGTCTGTCCGGCATCCTCGCCCGCCATCTGATCCAACTCACCACTAGGTGGTGATCGGTTGACAGCTCAGCTCCTCTCTTTACCCGAGTGTCCAAGACACACGGTCGCAGAGTTCGACGATACGATTACAAAATCGATCATCGAACTGCGACCTAAGGTGTCCTGGTGCCATGTGCACTTATGGACACCTCTGTGCTCAAACATGGTGTTTGTTATGGACAAACCGTGACGAGCACAGAAGTCCAATAACAGAACACCACTCGGGTTCAGATCGGAGAGGCCGTTCCTCCCAATCACGCCCTTCCAGGTCCTACTGTCATTGCCCACGTGAGCATTGAAGTCCCCCAGCAGAACAATGGAATCCCCAGAAGGGGCACCTTCCAGCACCCCCTCCAAGGACTCCAAGAAGGCCGGGTACTCCGAACTGCCATTCGGTGCATAAGCACAAACAACAGTCAGAGCCCTTTCCCCCGACCCTAAGGCGCAGGGAAGCAACCCTCTTATCTACTGGGGAAAACCCCAACACACAGGCAGCAAGCCGGGGGAGCTATGAGTAAGCCCACTCCAGCCCTCCGCCTTTCACCCTGGGCAACTCCAGAAAAGAATAAAGTCCAGCCTCTCTCGAGAGGATTGGTTCCAAAACCCAAACTGTGTGTGGAGGTGAGCCCAACTATATCTAGTTGGTATCTCTCAGCCTCACACACCAGCTCAGGCTCCTTCCCACCCAGAGAGGTTCGTTCCATGTCCCAAGAGCCAGCTTCAGTAACCGAGGGTCGGTGCGCCAAGGCCCCCCGCCTTCGGCCACCGCCCAAACCACAATGCACCGAACCCCTAGTACTACCTCTCCCACAGGTGGTGGGCCCATGGGAGAGTGAACCCATGTAATCCCTTCGGGGCTGTGCCCGGCCGGGCCCCATGGGTAGAGACCCGGCCACCAGGCGCTCGCCGAGGAGCCCCCCCCCCAGGCCTGGCTCCAGTGTGAGGCCCCAGTAACCCTGATCCGGGCAAGGTATCTGGGTCCTGTTTTTAAATTCCATTGGGGTTTTTATTTGGACCACTCTTTGTCTGGCCCATCACCTA
This sequence comes from Brachyhypopomus occidentalis, assembly GCA_020368025.1. Lineage (NCBI taxonomy): Eukaryota > Metazoa > Chordata > Actinopteri > Gymnotiformes > Hypopomidae > Brachyhypopomus > Brachyhypopomus occidentalis. The sequence continues at coordinate 1,577,000 of JAGXOD010000068.1, read as the reverse complement.
GGACCAATTTGCCATGGGAGACCCTACCAGGGGCATTGCCCCCGACAACCTAGCTCCTAGGATCACATGGGCACGCAAACCCCTCCACCACGATAAGGTGGTGATCCACGGAGGAGTGTATGAGTGAAATATATTTTTTTTATAGAAAGTGTGCTCTTAAGATACATAAAAGCACTGGACAAATGGACAAATAGGTTTTTTAATGACCAGTGTACATATTACCTCAAAATACTCACGCCTTAAGAATCCACCTGTGGTAGTGTCAGTTGGCCCCGCCCACTGCCTGCTCCCCACTTAGCTGAAGGGGCAGCTGTAGGAGTCACGCGAGCACCACCTACTGACTCATCTCTCACTACCCCTGCTGTTCCCACGGATACGGTGAGACTGTCACTGCCCCTGCTGTTCCCACGGATACGGTGAGACTGAGCGAATGACTCATCTCAATGAGATGTAACGAGAAAGAGTCGCAGGCTAACAAGCACCTTTGGATGACTTTGGAACTGAACAGGTGTGTGTGTGTGTGTGTGTGTGTAAGAAAGAATGACTGTCTCTGAGAATCAGGCACAGGTGTTTAAATGAAATATGATTTTATCTACCAGGAATTATAACTGCTTTTGGATTCAAAGCCAGTCATTGAATGAGTTTGTGAACATATAAATTTCAGATCACCGTATCAAACTATCCTTTGTTGCAGTAGCCAACCCTGACCACCAGGGCATCACTCTCACACTGCTTTAAAAGCAAATGGTGTATGTCTATGAGAGGCTCCATTAAAGATTCCCATGTCATTACATTTTATAGAAATCGGTTCTACAGGTACATTACCGGTAGCACTCTCTGAAATGCACGATATTATGCTAAACTAGACACACGTGCTGCAGTTTGCTGTTTAAATGAGGCCAGTCGGGGTCTCGGAAGTGGAGGTGTTCAGTGTTTGAGTCCATGTGGGAGATATCGCATTTAAAATTCTCTTGCTCATGTATAAAACACTAAAAGATCTGGACCCACAGTATCTGAGTGAACTCACTGTATATGACAACCATCCTCGCCTACTGCGGTCTCAAAATACAGGGTTTTAAAATACAGTGTTTCTATTGGTTAGTAACACTAGAGCCTGGGGTGAAGTTTTCTGCTGTAAAGCCCCTCAGTTATGGATCAGTCAGTTCTGGACCAGTCAGTCCTGGACCAGTCAGGTCTGGACCTCTTCTAGCTTTAACTGGTTCAATCCAGGTAAATACCTTCCTATTTACTCAAGCATTTGACATGTTTCCTTTTTATGAAGGTCCTATATATATGAAGGTACTATATAAATAATGGTCACACTGGACTAGACCTGCTCACTGGTGACATCAGAGATGATGCCAGAAGATCTCAATGCTGGCAGTAAATATACTGATGCTGCTGTGTCCACCATCCACCCACCCCATCTACTCCAGTAGTGACAGTCTGACCAGCGTACTGACAGGTGAAATCAGGGTATTGACAGCTGAAATCAGGGTACTGCTGACTGAAATCATGGTACTGATCACTTAAATCATGGTACTGATCACTTAAATCATGGTACACCCCTGTCAGCGCTGTGGTGGTTAAAACAGGAGAATGAGGTTTTGTCTGAAATGTCAGACGTAAACAGAACACAGAGGATTCAGTTCAGCACACACTGCTCCACTGGGAAAGCACCCAACCGCAGTCGCCCTACATCTGCCAGCGTCATGTGACTTTTCCATAATAGTCGAATGACCCATGACCTTTGAACTTCATGATGAAAATGTTAGAATTGATGCGCTGAGACACATTCAAATGCCTGTGAACGTGTCTGCTGCTCCAAGAGGATCATGGGACAGTGTGTTACGGGCGCACACTGCCCCTCCCGTTGCTGTATGGCATCTAGCTTTCCCCATACTGTTTACAGTAATGAATACTGTGCTTTTCTCGTGAACATAAAGTCCAAGACTCGTCTGAAATCATGTGCTGTGTAGCATGGGAGTATGTGATTTTGGAGCCTTAGACTGTATATGTCCTGCATGTGTCCTGCATGTGTCTTGCATGTGTCCTGCATGTGTCCTGCATGTCCAGAGCTCAAATAAATATCTGGCGATAATATACAAAATGCCAGCATCAGAGTTTGATGGTGGTAGTGGTATGTGTGTGTGTGTCTATGTGTGTGCCTGTGTGTGTATGCGTGAGATTGACAATCTGTGTACTATCCAGCTGAAACCAGATCCCTTGTTGCTAAGAGCCCGTTTGTAGACCTCGTTAGTTCAGACTTCATCAACAACAACACAGATGTGAGAAAACACCACTAAAAGGGTTTTTGAGCCTCTTGGGCCACCGTGGCGTGGCCCTCAGGTGGCAATGCAGTAAGTAAAAGCAGTCTGCCACCACCGGCTCTGTCTAATGGACTGTCTGCAATAGAGGCACAGCAGTGGACGGGCCCAGCGGGTTGCCAGTTAGTGGCATTAACCCCTTGACTGTGAAAACCCCCTCATGCTTTTACAGAAAGATTTATAGCTCATCATGGATCATCATGTCAGAAGGATGAAAACATGGCAGAAGATCTTTGTGTGTGTGATTGGCAGACGGATGACAGTTTAGGTGACTGTAGACGTTATTGTAGATATTTTCTCACTTCCTATCGTGTTATGTTTCAGCAGAAGAGCCATTTGCTACTCATTAATGTGCTAATGACACATCTTGTACACAACCAACCACAGCAGAGACCCTGACCACAGCAGAGCCCCCCCAGAGCCCCCCCCCGAGGTACGGAGCATGTGCGGCTGGTGTCAGGCATGTGTGGGGCTCCGCTGTGCTGTGTTGGTGAGCTGTGGGAACTGCGGGTGTTTAAAGGTGCACACTGTTCACCTTCTTTCTCTTCTGTTTCAAAGAACTCAATGTGTCTGGTCAGCAAAGGAGCTCGAAGCATTAATGTGAAATCAATGGGTAATGTCACAGACACTTTTCGTCATCCATAGGACCCTACAGCAGAACTGTGTGTGTGTGTGTGTGTGTGTGGTGCTTGCAGGAATTCCCCATGACGATGAACAGTTTAAAGTAAATGGAGTACCTTCTCTTACAATCTTTGCTCTTCAATATCCTCTGCCTTTTTCTCTCTAGCTATCTATCTTCTGTTCTCTCTTTCATTCCCTCTCTCTCTCCCTCTCTCCCCAACTCCTCCTCCTTCTGAGAGAGTCTTGGTCACTGCTGCTATAGTGAGAATCAGTCTCGACTGTCCCTGGATCAAAGGCTGCATGTTTGAACTGAATGTACACAATTGCATCAGATGTGAACAGAATATTTTACTGAACGCAGCCACGTACGTGCAGCACTGAAACGCCTCTCCAGCACAGGGGAGCAGAGTGCTGCACGCCGCTGATATTAACACACTCCAATGTCTTTGATCTTACAAAAGGTTCTTTTGTACTACCGTAACCCTTCATGTTCTTAAACGTTACACCACAGCTCTCGATCCAAGTGTTTAATATTTGGTCGTGCCAATAAAGCGATCCTGAATGTAACAGAACTGAGAGAGGGGAGAGAGAGAGAGAGGAAGAGAGAGAGAGGGAGAGAGAGAGGGAGAGAAAGAGAGCGAGAGAGTGAGGGAGAAATGGAGGGAGAGAGTGAGAGAGAGAGGGAGGGAGAGAGAGAGAGGGAGGGAGAAATGGAGGGAGAGAGAGAGAGAGAGAGGGAGGGAGGGAGAGAGAGAGAGAGAGGGAGGGAGAGAGAGAGAGAGAGGGAGAGAGAGAGGAGGGAGAGGGAGGGAGAGAGAGAGAGGGAGGGAGGGAGAGAGAGAGAGAGAGGGAGGGAGAGAGAGAGAAATGGAGGGAGAGAGTGAGAGAGAGAGGGAGGGAGAGAGAGAGAGGGAGAGAGAGAGAGAGAGAGAGAGAGAGAGAGTGAGGGAGAAATGGAGGGAGAGAGTGAGAGACAGAGGGAGGGAGAGAGAGAGAGAGGGAGAAATGGAGGGAGAGAGTGAGAGACAGAGGGAGGGAGAGAGAGAGAGAGAGAGAGGGAGAAATGGAGGGAGAGAGTGAGAGACAGAGGGAGGGCTTGGAGACACTACATGGAACTCATTTCCACACAATAAAAATAAAGGAGGTGAGACACTCAGCAGGTCCTCATTCTCTCTCCTCCTTCTCTCCCTCTGTCCTTCCCTCCTTCTCTCTTTCCCACCTTCCCTCCTTCACTACTACATCTGCTCAATAGTAGTAATTTGCCGCTGGACCAGGCAGGTTATAGACATTATTGCTTTAGCTGTTCCAACTCTGAATCCAAGTACTTTCAGCTCACACTAAATGTAATTCAGCTAAGTCTAATCATCTAGAAAACTCTCCGAGCTCTTTAGATTTACTCATGCACACACACACACACACACAGAAACATACATGCACACACAAACACACATCCACACGGCTACATAACTCATTCCTCCCATTTTTGTTTCCCTAAAAAACAAACAGATGGGCAAATTAAACAAATAAACAAATCCAACCCAGACCGACGGTGCCCACCCAGTTAGAAGGGCAGCGGTGTGTTCAGCTCCCAGTGAAGCGAGTTGTGGGGTCATAAACACAGAGTCGTCAGTGTGGCTGTGCCCTCCTCTGCCTGCAGATAGCAGGACCCACGCCCTGTGGGCAGCAGGACCACGCCCTGTGGGCAGCAGAACCACGCCCGAGGGCAGCAGGACCACACCCTGTGGGCAGCAGGACCACGCCCTGTGGGCAGCAGGACCACGCCCGAGGGCAGCAGGACCACGCCCTGTGGGCAGCAGGACCACGCCCTGTGGGCAGCAGGACCATGCCCGTGGGCATATTTAGGACAAGGGCCTCAGGGTGGCGAATGGTTTGAAAGCCTCTTGAGTTCTTGCCCCCTGAAAACCGTTCTGGCATGTAGGCGCAATAAGCAGAAGGAACCTGGAACCTCAGCGATCAGACACTGTTGGAATTCACATGCGTTTTTATGTCCAGCACATAAAGTGGTGTTGCCTGAAACCGGCAGGAGGTTGACTGTGTAAACATGCTGTGCTTTAACTGAGAGTGTTTAAGACTGCTGGATTAACTGAGAGTGTTTAAGACTGCTGCTTTAACTGAGAGTGTTTAAGACTGCTGGTTTATGTGAGTATTGGTAAAAGAATGAAGAGGTCAGATAGCTCATTTACTGTGTGTGGGGTGCAGACACACAGAAAACCAGCCAGGAGATTTCTGACTCAGGGTCTTGATGTCATTTTTTATTTATTTTACAGGCCTGCTTTAAGAACAGACTGCAGATGGAAGATCCACTAGAGGCCGTGCGTAAACTGTTGCATACGCCGCCGTTCGCCTGCAAGGACACCTGAGTGTATATTCCCTCAGCTGATCTGGACTGAGGTGTATCGCAATACAATCGATGCAACATTCCACACAGCCGAACGGCAGAGCGAGAAACTCCAGACGTGCGCGATCAAAGGACGGGCTTGAAAACGATCAGAACTGATAAGAGCAGAGACAGAGAGACAGATGGATTTGCTCTTTAAAATGAAAAGGTACATGGCTGTGTGTGTGTGTGTGTGTGTGTGTGTGTGTGAGACAAACCCAGACCCCAGGGATGTATATGACAGATGAATGGGATGATAGATGAGGCTGTGGTCTGTTCCTCACACATCGCGCCTCCACCTCTTTTATCACAACCATCTTCTGCTGTTCCTCCAGCTCCCTTAATGTACTCAACATGCTGTGTTCATTCACACACACACACACACACACACACACACACACACACACACATAGATACACAACTCAACATGCTTTATTCATTCACACATCACACATCTACACAATAGATGCCAAACGGCTGAGGGAGAAAAAAAGGGCAAAACCAGGTTGTAATTATGCTGGAATCGTGGGAGAATGGGGCCTTTTACTCGGGGAAATGGGCGTGTAATCATTTATTCCATGAAACATGTTCAGCATCTACTCCATCCAGAAAGCCACCGGCCTGAAGTACGGTTAACGAGACACAATTAGTCCCATTCGTGGCTTTAATTACATCCGTAACTGGCTAAGTGAGTTGCCGTAGGCTTCTTTAATGGAATAGTAGACATTCTTGGTCTCAATTAAAGACCTATTTGCCATCGGATGTGTTATAAAGACATCAGGGAGATGGTTTGAAGCAAGACTATTATGGTTCACTGGCAACGGTAGAGGTTCCAGCAAACGAACCCCTGATAGCTGCTCACGAGGTCTCTATATAGCGTAGGATTAGGATTAAACATGAACTCCTTGACCTCATAGTGTTTATAGTGTTTTTCTAAGTTGAAAAAATCCAGTCCTGTACTATGTTATTCGTTTCTATTCTCTTGTAGTTACAGTTTGTTTAATGCATGTAAATTCTCATTCTTTACAAATTTGCTTCTTTAAACAGGATAGAAGATATAGCTCCAGTAATGGAGGAGGAGCTAGCCCAGTAATAGTAAGGGAGGAGCTAGGTCCAGTAATAGGGGAGGAGCCATCTCCAGTACTAGTAGGGGAGGAGCTAGCTCCAATCATGAGGGGAGGAGCCAGCTCCAGTAACGGGGTAGGAGCTTGTTTCTCTTCAAGCAGTGCGTAAAAAGAACTTTTGCACACTACTTAAAAGTAATGGTTTGTGTATGTGTGTGTGTGTGTGTGTGTGTGTGTGTGTGTATGTGTGTGTGCATTCAATCAGTACAAACACATTTACCTGTTCTCAGGGCTGGACTAATGCCTCCCACATTTCTGTCTGTCTGATAGCTATACATTTAGAATACAAAGAAATATGATCAATGTTATCTGACCAATGTAACCTGACCAATGTAATCTGAACAATGTAATCTGACACAGTAGTGGATAAAATGAGCCTCATATTAGATCCTCTTTGTTCCATAGAGGAGAGTGCACCTACGTGATCACAAGCTATAGTATCAGAATAATAAGGGCAAATGTGGGTAAGTCCTGAGTCTAATCAACAACTCTCTCTCTGTCTCCCTCCCTTTCTTTCTCTCTATCTCTGTCTCTCTCCCTCCCTCTCTTTCTCTCTCTCTATATCCCTTTATATTCTCTCTCTCTTTCTGCTGTTCTCCTTCCTAAGAAGATAGCTGGGAGAAAGAGGTGTGGTCAGCACCTGCCTCTTTATTGCCTCTGATCAGTGATCCAAACACAGACACACACACACACACATACACACACACACACACACACACACACACACACACACCCCTCTCCCACACTAACCGTAACCTAACCCTAGACTACACTGCTAAGACTACCCTACCTTAAGACTACACCACCAAGGGAAGCAATCGCTCCACCCTCTGCTGCTTTTAAATTTGCATATACATTCCTTCCTTCTGTTTCTCCCTCATTAACTAATGAACCAATCAACGAGAGAGAGCAGTTTGTGGGCACCAGCACAGATACTTTTGATCTTTGGTGTAAACCACAATGCCTACAAGCAGAAATGCGTAAGTACACATGCAGTTTTCCGCTGGACCAGATCTCCCCTTCGTCACATGCCAACACAAAATTGATACTACTGCCAAATATAAACAACAGTCTGTTCCTGTCTCCTTCTAAGACAACCTTAGGCAATCACACCCTACTGTCTCTCTCTCTTACACACACACACACAACACACACACAGGGGAAGTGAATACCACACAGCAGGACTGAAGTCAAGGACACTGTCAAGGTCAATATGTGCTGTGTTTAGCCACTCCTGCGGGTAGCCAGATTGTGTCATGTGGTGAAGATCCACAGGAAAGTGGCTGTGAGATTTAGAAAAAGGGGATGATAAACAGCCTACTGGACACATAGTGCATTACATCCTGCACGTTCAACCACTGCTACCAGTACCAGCCAACCCGTTCCCATCGCCCATCACAGTAAAGGAATAAAAGATGAATGAAATGAGGGGATTCAGAGGGAGATCAGCTATCAGCCATATGAGAGAGTGAGGCTTTGATATTCTTTGACAGGGCAAGGCACACATCACAGAGTGAGACATATCAGAGAGTCATCATAGAGAGAGACACATCACAGAGAGACACCATACAGAGAGACACATCGCAGAGAGACACAGCACACAGAGACACACCACACAGAGAGACACATCACAGAAAGACACACCACAGAGAGACACAACAGAGAGAGAGAGAGAGAGAGAGAGAGAGAGAGAGAGAGAGAGAGAAATACTAGAAGCCCAGAGAAAATAAATATGCAGTCAGTGCAGCTCAGGTGAACCAGAAACAGAGCAGCACTTCCTCTCTCTCTCTCTCCTCTCCCTCTCTGTTCTACTCATGCACCAAATGCCACTTTTTAACACTTTAATGTTAATAATTCTGTTGATTGCATTGACAACAGTTGTTAATTACAATTCATGCCAATAAAGCAATTTTAATTTGAGAGAGAGAGAGAGACAAGAAAAAACTGTCTGCACATATAGTGTATGTACTGAAATGTATTTGTTTTGGCAACATTATTTAATATTTACTTAAATGTACCAATAAACCACATTTGATTTGATTCGATTGATTTGAAAGAGAGAGTGAGTTGTTTGTGTGAGGAGACGTGGGGAGACGTGAGGAGACGTGAGGAGATGTGTGCAGATCCAGCCCCCACCGGCAGAGCATGATGGGGAAGAACCACTGGGTCACCCAGCTTGACTCTGACCTTCCTCTGGTGTCCTTGGCAACCACATTCTATATTACATCATATTCCTTTTCTCTTACAGATGGATAAATCCAATTCCAACTCTTTCTCTGTCTCTCTCTCCAGCTCTCTCTCTCTCCTATGCTACCTCATCAAGTCAACAAGGGTGATTCTACCTCACCAAGACAACAAGGCTGATACTACCTCATTATACAACAAGGGTGATGCTACCACATTAAGACAACAAGGGTGATGCTACCTCATTAAGACAACAAGGGTGATGCTACCTCGTTAAGACAACAAGGGTGATGCTACCTCACTAAGACAACGATACTACCTCATTATACAACAAGTGATGCTACCACATTAAGACAACAAGGGTGATGCTAAGACAACGAGGGTGATGCTACCACATTAAGAAGACAACAAGGGTGATGCTACCACATTAAGACAACGAGGGTGATGCTACCTCACTAAGACAACGAGGGTGATGCTACCACATTAAGACAACGAGGGTGATGCTACGAGGGTGGAATTGTAATATTTCTGATTCAGTTATACTAATATAGCACTCAAACTGTACTGGTTAAAACCAGCAATAAACCACATTCTAAAAATTCGAAAGCTCTGTGCATGTGTGTGTGATGGTGTACTGTATTATATGTCTGCTGTGGGTGTTGTATGTGTATGTTGGCACAGCTGAGTCAAATGCAAAGGTAGGTGGAGTGACACATCCAGTGTCCCATCCCAGTGGGACGTGTTCATGTTTCTGTTCTGAATTGTTCACTTGAACAGATTTGGCAGCCTCTGAACACTCATATACATGGGCAGGTGGCATGTAAAATACAGTTCTCTGTCACTCTGAGTGAAGGCTGCACTTTCTTCTTTACCATGTGAAATTGTGTAACCATTTTGCAAGGGGTTCCTACTGGAGAATGTGTGCTACGACTATATGTATAAACTATGCCTACAGATTTTAGCTTATACAGCCTTTATGCTGTTTCATTTCCCTTCTCTGTGTATTGGGCCCTTGTGAAGCTCTGGTAAGGAGTAGATAATAAACGTTTACGTAATAAAGGCTGGATCAGAGGAATGATCCCCAGTGTGAACAGGTGAACCACTGACCTGCTCGGCACTCACAGACCTGCCCGACACTCACACTCACAGACCTGCCTAGGGGTTATCCTGCTTCAGCTTTCTAAGAGAACTATAAAGCAACGTGTGAGGAGACGTATTAGCGGAAAAATCAGTCATAGAACACTTCATGTAGAAAACACAAAAGTTGGTGTGTGTGGGCAGCCAGTGTGTACAAAGGCAGCACTGAACTCACTGTGATGCCATAGTGCTGGTGTCCTACCACAGGTCAGACGCTGTCCTTGGGAAAGACTCTTCCCCAGTGTAGGACATGGACGTCTTCAGCGCTGCCTCTACTAACCGTACGCTCACAGAGCAACACGTGTGTATTACTATGACAGAGTACTCCTTACACAGATTATAAGTACTATTGGATGGGAGTACTTTTCTGGACATATGTCTGTAATTCAATATTAACAACTCTGTCAAGTTTATGTTCGACTTTCCATGTAAAAACACCCATAAAAACAGATGTGTGATATGTAGCGTCGCATACCTACAAAACGTTACTGTGAAATATCGATTACACATCATTTTTCCAGGGCTGCTATGAACCACAAGACTGGGAATTGGTGTAAATGTCTCACTCGTCTGTAATTTTACACATATATATTTTATGCAAAGTGAAGCTAAGACTTGGGTTTGAACGCTAGCGAAATGTGAACATGCATCGGAATGGAGCACGTGCAGAATGCTCATTCTGACAAAATGTTTCCTCTAGTGCTTCCACGCCTAAGAAAACTGCTGATGGAATTGGCTATTTACTGAATATTTACTGAACATTTACTGGAATGGCAACTTACAATGGGTGTATTCCCAGGTGTTTCCTATCAGGTAAAAGGTGCTCTGTTCCTGATGTGGACGACTGCAGTCCACAGTGATGGCTGACATGGTGGTTTCGGACAAAGCAACGAGAAACGTGAGTAATAAAGCCACTATTCCACTTCTAATCCCAGCCACTAATCTAACTAATCCCAACCAAATAGGCCTATAGTAAATGCAACCACTCCCGCTTAAGTCTTGGATATAATAAAATATTTTTAATCTGATTCCATTTTGGTTGCTATGTGAAAGAATCTCTCTAGATCCCCCCCTCCCCACCACCACCACCATCCCCACCCACAGGAGGGTGGAGTCCAGAAGGGTCTGCATTCATGCCGATCGCTCATCAGTGGTCGTGCTAATGGGGACTGACTTGATAAACGCAGTAATTCATCATCATCAGTTTCTGTGGTAGCGCTACACGGATTAATGCTGCGCTGCTAGCATGGGGTCCTGTCCCAAATGATTAATGCGCACAAACAACGCAACATCAACATTAATGCTGATTGCTGATGAGCTCAGATCACTGCCCCCACTTCTCTCCCTGTCCCGACAGATTACCAGCGACGCTAGTGCCGTTCTTCCTGTGCTCTTAGCTAAGCCGATCGCACCATTAGCATTCCACGCTTAAACAGCAGAAGGCGCAGGATGCTAATGAGTAACGCTAATGCTAAAATGCTAATGCCAATTGGTGAAGAGAGGTAGCAGGCACTGCTAATTCAGATGACAAGGAAGCCTGTAGCCTCTGGTCCTGGCGATACTGCCTTATTGATTAGCTCTGCGCCGAGGCTAGCGCTCTGAAGCTAGCCAAGCTGTAAACAAGCCATGAGCCAGCGCAGCATTTTTCCCTCGGCCAAGCCAAGGGCTGAAGTAAAAGAAGTGAACCAGGGTTAATGGGAACGTCAGCAGAATAAATCTATAGTCATGTCAAATGTTATTGAGCAGACGGCCTCGTTGGCAGCACGCCTGGCAGGCATTTGGCTGTCAGGCTAACGCCAGTGCAGTAGGGCACTTTAAGGGGAATTATATCCCACAAATGGTTTTGGAACCTTTACAACAGAAATGCATGACATTCTGAAAAGCATTTTTTTTCTCAAAATAAATGAAACCCTTTCATGTTGTTGTCATAGGTTTTGTGCATTTCTGTGAAAAATTCAAAGCTGAGAGCAGCCGGAAACCATCTTCTGATACCATCCGTGAATGACACTCCTGCTGATCTGAGACATGACTTCACCAGCACCCACAAAGAACACACAAACCACTAGTCACATCCGTCTCCATTAAGCTTGGTCTTCAACAACCTAGAAGGCAAAAAACCCCTACAACGAATGAAAAAAACATTTGTGTTGCTGTCTCTTTCGACGCTCTCGACCTTGAAGGGTCAAATGTATAAACCAGCAGCCAAAGGACTGAAGGGACATGGCACAGCCATTGGACTCGGACAAGAAGAAGATAAACCAAACATTCTGTAACAAGGAAACCAAATGAGATGTTCCACTCACAGTGTAGGTCTACTGAGGTGAGGGACAGGATGAAGACGCAGCACGAAGGACAAATCGAACTAAAACACAGACACAGCCCGGTAGAGCTACAACTCACACAGCCCACCATAGCTACAGCTCAGACACAGACTGCTATAACAACAGCTTGGACACAACCCACTATAACTACAGTTCAGACACAACCCACTATAACTACAGCTCAGACACAGCTCGCTAGAGCTACACCTCAGACACAGCCCACCATATCTACAGCTCAGACACAACCCACTATAACTACAGTTCAGACACAACCCACTATAACTACAGTTCAGACACAGCCCGCTAGAGCTACAGCTCAGACACAGCCCACCATATCTACAGCTCAGACACAGCCCGCTATAACTACAGCTCAGACACAGCCCGCTAGAGCTACAGCTCAGACACAGAGCTACAGCTCTGCTAGAGCTACAGCTCAGACACAGCCCACTATAACTACAGCTCAGACACAGCCCACTAGAGCTACAGCTCAGACACAACCCACTATAACTACAGCTCAGACACAGCCCGCTAGAGCTACAGCTCAGACACAGCCCGCTAGAGCTACAGCTCAAACACAGCCCACCATAGCTACAGCTCAGACACAGCCCACCATAGATACAGCTCAGACACAGCACACCATAGCAACAGCTCAGACACAGCCCACTAGAGCTACAGCACAGACACAGCTCACTAGATCTATAACACAGACACAGCCCACTAGAGCTACAGCTGTCTGGGTCTGCCTCACACATCTCTTCTTACTGTTGATGTTTGATTTTTATGAAATGTTTTTGTTGTTGTTGCAAAAGCGGGACTGAGCATCCATCAGAAACCTCCGGGTAGCAGGAGTACTCTCATCAGCCACCGCACCACCTTCAGCTCAGCAGAGTGCCCTGAGACTCCTCCTGGGGGGCAAGGCCAGGGCGGGAGGACATGCCTCCAGAATATTAGTCCTCCTTTGCTTTCAGGCATGAAGTTCATTAACTGAGAAAGCAAGAAGGAGAAAAGAGAGAGAGAGAGAGAGAGAGAGAGAGAGAGAGAAGATCTGAGGCTTTTTCAGGCAGATGGAATGAATGCTGCTCTGAGCACATCTGACCTCCCTGAACCAGGTGCAGGCATTTAAATGAAAGCCGGTGGCGATATGGGAGAGGGAGTACATCACGCTGTCCAACAGCAACCTGCTCTGACACCCGAACCCACAGAACACCTGTGAGTGACAGCAGCGGCTCACAGCGCTCCACACACACCTCAGTGAGGGACTCCAACACCACCAGCCACAGCTGCCACAGCCCTTTCTCACATCTACACACTGGGAGATGTCGGGAGCGAATGTCAGGAGCGAAAACCCTGCAATCTTTAAAACCCAGATTAAAATATTCCTCATGCTGACACACAGTAGGTCATTAGGTCTTTTGTTCAGATTTTTTTGCCCTGAATGTTTTTTTTATATTCTACACATATAAATGTTAATTAGTATATATGAACTTTCAGATTACTGAACCAACATTGGTCCTATAGGTTGCACACTCTACACTTGACTCTCCATATTGCAGAAGTGTTCTGTCCTGGAGGTGCTGCGTAAGGGAGACAGTGTCACCAAGGCAGGGTATGCTTGGGGCTGTGGTGGCGCCATGGAGATGCCCGCACACAGGAGAACTCGGCAATGCCCTCCGTCTCCCTCACCTCACAGGATCCCTCACCTGCGGCCTCCCTCACCTCCCCGTCTCCCTCATCTGCGGCTTCCCTCACCTCCCTGTCTCCCTCACCTGTGGCCTCCCTCACCTCCCTGTCTCCCTCACCTGCTGCCTCCTCTCTCTGGCGAAGGTCAAGCACATGGGAATAATACAGAGGAAGTTTAGAAATCCAGAAGTGGGTGACACAGGCTTATTTGCTAATTCGCTTATTCGCTGTTGGACCAATAGCACAGGTGCCAGCTTCCTGACGAGGTGTGTGTGTGTGAAGTGCACAGTGAAGTTGGGGAGTGCACATGTCTCTAGTAAAGGGTTGAGGAATTACTCTCCTGTCATTAGACTCCCCCCATACTCATCACCTCTCTTCTCTCTGGATGGGAGGAGTGGTGCTAATGATTGCTGGACATGCTCCAAAATTCCACCTGTGAAGATACTGAGAAGTTCCACTGAGGAAAAATACCACAGATCTAAGAGCCCAGCGTCTAACTTACATAACATAACAAAGAGTCAGATCCATCCATCTTACTTTTTGAAAGAACTGCATGTTTTAACTAACATGTTCAATGAGGCAGTGCTGATTACAATTAAAATAACGGCATCTGTCACATACACTTTGGCTCTACATAAACATGCGCATGCATGTGTGCGTGCACACACACACGCAGACACAGACACGCTCACAAACACACACAGATACTCATTCACACACTATGTGCCATCACCGTCATTCCCCTAAGCTCCTCTCTGTTCACACTCTCCCTCCTCACTCACTCCTCCCTCCTCACTCACTCCTCTCTCCTCACTCCGCTGTACTAGAGACACAGAGGGACGGTGTGACTCCAACTACAGATGGCTGCAGGTCTCCCCATCCTGGCCAAACCACGAGGGAAACACAGAGAGACAACGTCATTTTGGAAAATTCCATACCTGATTCTGCCCAGTGTGTGAAACACATACCTTTTAAACTCACCATTGACTGATTCACTTATTTTATATTAAGAAGCAAAACATGTAACAAATACTGCTAATGCAAATACATACAAATCTTTGTACATTTCACAAAGTCTCCCAGTGTTGAATGCTGTCTCGCTAAAGTTGAGAATCATGGAACAAGGTCCTGCTGAGCTTTATCTCTTCTCTTTTGTTGTTGTTTAATCCTAATGTTTATTTAATCTTACGTTTCATGAGGTCCTCATATCGGTAAGACCAGGATGGATAAATATTCAGTGTTCCCACTTCAGAGGCACCTTTTCCTGAAGCGTTGTGTTTTTGTTCTTTCCGAGAGGAGATTTTACCACATGGATTGTGTATTTGTTCTTGTCAGAGCACCTTTTACCAGACAGATTGCATATTTGTTCTTGCGAGAGAACTTTTTACCATATTTATTGTGTTTTTGTTCTTGTTGTTGTGGTCATTGTTTCTTTGTTTGGTGCTTTGCTGATTTTGAAATATGTGCAGTCTACTCCACTTCCCACACACTCTTTAGGTTTCATTAAGGAAACAGTACAGTGTGTGTAGGTGTTCACAGCACTTTAGGTTCATTTACATAACAAGACTAAATGCTTCAGTTATTAATGCCTGCGTACCCACCACAGGACAGGAGCGTTCACCTTAAGGAAGACTAATCGAGCCTGCTGATTGGTCAATACTTGAAAACCATTAGCAACGCACCAACATATCCTCCACGACTTTGACTTTGTGCTTCTTTGCACAAGAGCATAATCGGGTTCTGCACCCACCCAACATTCTGCACCCACCCGACCCTCACCAACACTTTGAACTCCCTGAGCAATTACAGCAATCTCAGATCAGGTCGGATTTCCAATACAGCAGCACAACCACACACTCTTACGGGACTGCAAGGAGAACTGGCCAACAGTGAGCTGAAACTGTGGGTTCTGAAACTCCTTTAGGACACAGATGAACCTCAAACACATCTTGAAATGACAGATGCAGTCATTGACATCTGTTTACAGTGTGGATTACAGTCATCGCCGACACACACATTTTGTTTACAGTTGTCAACAACACCAACATCAACAATGCACCCATTCCATACGAGGAAGGCAGGAAGACGATGCGGTCCTCAGACAGCAGCTCAGAACACCACAATAGTCATGTATATCTATGTACCACGGCCCCTGTAGACTGCACTTCTACTATCCGTCCTTTAAAAGTGATGGTAAACTGCGTATTTACATACAAATCATATATCTTTCCTTTTTTCTGTGTGGCATGATTGACATCTCATCAAGAGTAATGTGTTGATCATCTGGAAGTTCATGAATAATGGGTCGAATTTTGACTGTTAAGTAAAACTGAACCAAGCATGCAGTGTTCTGCACAACAGAGAAACGACCTCAGACCAAACCCAAAGAGGAATGCAGCAGGACATAGCACAGGCAGAAGACTATGTGCACTGCAAATGTGGGTCCAGTGATACAATTGGCTGGTTCCAGGCGCTCTAATGATGTGATTGGACAGCTCAGTGAGGTAGGTCAGTATGTGCCTAAGTATGTTTAAATAGTGCGGTCAAACCCTCTCCATCACAAGCCTGTAGAAGTTCTTACATTGTTAACCTCCATAACTCATGGTATAACACATTGACAAGGGTTTGGACACACAAGTGATATGAGGGTAAAAAGGGATAAAAAACCAAATCTGAGCACTTAATTCAGATGGTTGCATAACCTTAGTCACCTAGAATGTGTGTGTAAAAGAGAGAATGAGAGAGGTGGGAGGAGAGGGAGAGAGAGAAAGAGAGAGAGAGAGAGAGAAAGGGAGAGAGAGAGAGAGAGAGAGAGAGAGAGAGGGAGGGAGAGAGAAAGAGAGAGCAGGAGATGGGTTAGGATGTGGATATAAATGTGTTTATATGTTAAATCTTCCATCAGAAGAACATTGCAATAATGCAAGCTTTGAGGCATGGACCAAACACACACATGCGCGCGCGCACACACACACACACAGACACACAGACCACACACACACACACACAAAATTAGATCTCGCTCTGTCTTCCTTTCTTCCTGCCTACACTCAATATACTTACTACACTCACTCCTGTACCCTCTCCACTACACTCCAATACCACATGTCCAATATACCGACTCATACCACTGGTCTAATATACTTCAGTAGTGTCATTTAAAACAATGGCAATAATAATACCAATACAATTAAGTTACTGACAATTAATGATTTCCAACACTACATTTTCAAAGGTCAGCAAATCGCTTACATCGGTTTTACTGCCAGATATTATACAGGAGCGATTACAGAATGTCAGAAAATGAATAAGAGGAGTGCTTACCTCTTCCTGAGTTCATTTGAGTTCATCTGAGTCATTTGAGTTTATTTGAGTAATTTTGGCAGAACGATCCTGCATTTCAATTGAATGCTCCTCTGGCACTTTTTAAGCAAGCTCTAACAGCCCGCTTCAGGGTCACATGACGACACTAACCGCCCACTGCAGGGTCACATGACCACACTAACAGACTGCCTCAGGGGTCACATGACCACAATCTACCAGACCGTCTCAGGGGTCACATGACCTCTGTTAGTACACTTCTTTGAATGGCAGGGACTGGCTGTCTCCCGCGTGATGATACTCAGGCTAACGGGGTTGGTTGTGGTCGTGCTCCACTCTCACAGGCTGATGGAGGACGTGATAAACAGCTCTCTCTCCGTTTATGGCCCCCAAATGTCCTACTTTAATTAAACTGTGTCTCAGCCCTAATTACTTCAGCTGAACTGGAGGTTGCCTGCGCCTCCCCTGCTAACACATGCAGGAGTGATAAAACGATACACACATACAAACACACACACATGCACAGACAGACAGACAGGAGGAGTGAGGTAGACAGACAAATGGACAGACAGAGAGACAGGAGTGGGGTAGACAGACAGACAGACAGAGAGAGAGGAGTGGGGTAGACAGACAGACAGCACTCAGGGTACAGTGGTCTTTCTACCCACACCCAATGTATTGCTGTCTATGTGGTTGTGGCTGGAAACATAATGGCAGCTGTCAGCCAAGAGTCTGGAACAAGTGTCTGGAGGAGGCGAGCTGAAACACACCTGACTAGGCCAGTGGCTCATCCATCACGAACCTTCACCCCCCCCCCATCTCTCTCCCTCTCTTCTTTTGCTCCCTCTATCTCTCATTCGAGGAGGTGTGGCCCACAGAGTAACAACGGACCATCAGCTTCATCCCTGAGCTGTCCAATCGCATCATTAGAGCCCCTGGAACTGACCAATTGGATCACTGCGCTCCTCACTTGCAGTGCACCTGGTTTTCTGCTGGAGCCCTTGTGTGTCCTGGTGTTCCTGTCAAGGCTTGATGACCTCACGCCAGGCTTCAGTCCTGCCCAAGACTGAGTGAGGATGACTCCAGACAAACCAGTACAGCTACACCAAACAAACCAGTACAGCTATACCATATAAACCACAGCTACACAAGATTAACCTGAGCTACACAACTTGCAGGCCTGTGTTATGTTGGTGGAACATTTGAGAGCTCTTGTCTTTTCTTCCTGAATGTTACGACGAGGAACTGACAAAATGAGGAAAGTGATTGTTTCCTGCCTTATATCAACATCTAGCAGTGAACACTGGAAACCTCACCAACACCACACAGTAACACCCCCCCACCCCACCCCCAGCATGTTCTCTGGCAGTCGGGCCAAAGCTATTCATAACGGCAGTTACCTGCAGCCGCAATTACTTGAAGAATTACTTGTAAACACTTGAAGGTGTATTGAAGAGGTGGGAGCGAACACCACTCTACTGGTGACGCTAGCACTGCTAACGCTAGCACAGCTAGCACTATTGCCTTCACTGGTCTCCTCCCAGTCTATGTGCTTATTATGGAAATGAGGAGGCTACTAACACAACAGGGATGAGAGGTTGTCTAACACACACAATCACAGATACGCGCACACACAGACACGCACACACACTCTCGCTTTGGCAGGGATAAGGGGTTGTCTAACACACACACACACACACACGGTGTGGCAGGGGGGTGTTGGGGTGCACTCTGGCAACACAGAGCCACTTGATTTAATCACATCCACCCAGCACGGCAGAGATGCAGCGCGGCAGTGGAGGCAGTGCTGTCCTGACCCACAATTACCTCCAACTGCTCTGCACCATCAGCGCTAATGCAGGAGCCTGTGGAACCACCAGAGGAGGGACGTGTGTAGCTCTCACACAATCACACCGCCTTTGTCTACAAATCGCTTGCTCTGCAATTAGCATGGCTAGCTGTGTGATGAACAGGGTAGACTGTGATAGGGGTCAGGGTCTGGGCTGTACCATGCGGAGGGTGACAGGGGTCAGGGTCTGGGACGTACCATGTGGAGGGTGGGGGTGGGGGGCACTTATAAAAATGTGCGAATGCAAGACAGTTCAAACATACTAATTTTCATGCCGATATCCGATGCTAACTACAGTTGTTTCGTTATAATTATTATCATTAGAAGGCAATGTGAATTCTTATATTTCTTAAAGCTGTAAAATTTGCTGTCCTTCTGCTGAGCTGGCAATGAGGTACCTCAATGTGCTCATGCGAATGACTCTTTCAGGAGTGGGGGGGGGGGGTGGGTGTTTATGAAGTGAAGCAGAAGCCAACAGAGCAATGAACTCATCGGTAGAGAAGGAGTTGGGAATGTCAGCCTCAGTGTGGAAGGGAGTCATTAAATCTCGTAGCTCAGGTAATTAGAATGAGGGTCAGTGGAGGAAGGATGGAGCACAAACAATGGAGGAAAGGGAGAGTATATGAAAGTAGATGAAAGAGAGGAAAGGTAGAAGAGATGAGAGAGCACACAAGCACACAGACCCCTCCCACCCAACACTCTGCTCTGAGAAATATATATGTGCTCATATATATATATATATATATATATATATATATATATATATATACTGAACGGACACTTTATTAGTGTGCTGGACCTCCATTGTCTTTCAGAGCCACAGTAATTCATCATGGCGAAGACTCCACTAGGTGTTGAAATCGTTCTGCAGGAATCTTGGCCCATGCAGACAGAACAACAAAGGTTCTGACATGCTCTGAAAAGTCATGCGACGCTCTACAGGATCACGATCTGGGGACGGTGAAGGCCAGAGAAGGAGAACTCTCTGTCATGGTTTTGGAAACGATCCATGAATACATGACCCTATGGCCTGGTGCGAAGTCCTGCTGAAAGGGCCCTTCTGTCCTGCCACAGGCTACACCCTCAAGAGAGGAGCTGGGTGAGCCTCAATGCCGAGGTGAGTCCTGCTGTCCAAACGTCCTGCTGTCCAAATGTCCTGCTGTCCATCGTCAGGCATCAGAGCACCAGGGTGTGCCAAGAAAACACACTCCATTAGAATTAAGTTAAGTCAGTTAACCCTAACCCTAACCCTAACCCTGGTGTAGAATACCTCCACCAGCACGGGTGACACCTGACAGGAAGTGCTCATCGCCCATCAGCATGCTGTGACTGATGTTCCTCTGACCAGGCCATACGTTTACACTGCTCAGTGATCTGAGCTCTTTTGCCCACTGGGTCTGCACACTGAAAGTGATCCAGGAAAACCTGCTCACCTGATTTGATGCCGCACTCACCTGTCTAATTCCCATCATGCCTTTAATTGCCATCATGCCTTTAATTCCCATCCACTAGAAGCTCCAATCATGCAGGTACATATCTAATACACTTGCAACTCAGGGTGTGTATTTATATATTATATATGTCTCTCTCTCTCTCACTCTCCATCTCACTCAGTCTAGGCAGCTATCTCTAAGTCTCTCTAATCTGACACCATCAGGTGTGTAATGCTGCTCATTACTGCCGTCGGAGTGGTTATAAGTGTTATAAACCCTGCTCCATACACAGTACTTCCCCTTAATCCGCATTAATTCAGCTCTCGTCCACATTACCACAACGGAGCACTACACAGTTATATCTACGCAGCCCCACTGCTGCTCTCTCTCTCTCTCCCTCACACACACACTCACACCCACACAGAATATATATATATATTCAAACTCATTCAAATTCAATCTCAGATTTGCAGCTGGTCATTACTAGGTCATTACTAAAAAAAAAAAAAAAAAAAAAAAGAAGAGTTGGAAGAGTTTCCGTGATCATCACGTATGGAAGATGAATGTCATCGCGTATGTAAGATGAAGGTCTTCACGTGTGTAAGATGAAGGTCTTCACGTGTGTAAGATGAATGTCATCGCGTGTGTAAGATGAAGGTCTTCACGTGTGTAAGATGAAGGTCTTCACGTGTGTAAGATGAAGGTCTTCACGTGTGTAAGATGAAGGTCTTCACGTATGGAAGATGAATGTCATCGCGTGTGTAAGATGAAGGTCTTCACGTGTGTAAGATGAAGGTCTTCACGTGTGTAAGATGAAGGTCTTCACGTGTGTAAGATGAAGGTCTTCACGTGTGTAAGATGAAGGTCTTCACGTGTAAGATGAAGGTCTTCACGTGTGTAAGATGAAGGTCTTCACGTGTGTAAGATGAAGGTCTTCACGTGTGTAAGATGAAGGTCATCACGTGTGTAAGATGAAGGTCTTCACGTGTGTAAGATGAAGGTCTTCACGTGTGTAAGATGAAGGTCTTCACGTGTGTAAGATGAATGTCATCGCGTGTGTGTAAGATGAAGGTCTTTACGTGTGTAAGATGAAGGTCTTCACGTGTGTAAGATGAAGGTCTTCACGTGTGTAAGATGAAGGTCTTCAAGGTCTTCATGTGTGTAAGATGAAGGTCATCATGTGTGTAAGATGAAGGTCTTCACGTGTGTAAGATGAAGGTCTTCACGTGTGTAAGATGAAGGTCTTCACGTGTGTAAGATGAAGGTCTTCACGTGTGTAAGATGAAGGTCATCGCGTGTGTAAGATGAAGGTCTTCACGTGTGTAAGATGAAGGTCTTCACGTGTGTAAGATGAAGGTCTTCACGTGTGTAAGATGAAGGTCTTCACGTGTGTAAGATGAAGGTCATCATGTGTGTAAGATGAAGGTCTTCACGTGTGTAAGATGAAGGTCTTCACGTGTGTAAGATGAAGGTCTTCACGTGTGTAAGATGAAGGTCTTCACGTGTGTAAGATGAAGGTCTTCACGTGTGTAAGATGAAGGTCATCATGTGTGTAAAGCATTTATTTACAAACGCTGACTCCAGCACCACCTCTGTGCCCTCGCCAACCTGCCAACAGCACTTGATTAGCTCTGCCTGTGCAGAGGGCGTAGGTGTAGGCCAGTGTGGGGGAGGTGCCAGTGTAGGGGGAGGTGCCAGTGTAGGGGGAGGTGCCAGTGTAGGGTGGGGCAGTTTGGGGGAGGTGCCAGGGTGGGGGAGGGGCCAGGGGACCCATGTGACTTTGACCCCGCTGCAAGAGGCAGACGTGAGAAGAGCTGTATAACACTCTGGACTCCGTGTTGTGGTAAAAGCTACACGTCTCAGGACTGTAAGAACCGCAGAATTCCTACACACGAATGACTGATTACAGGGAAACTACTGAGGCAGCACTGCGATGAAATTAACTTCAAGAACATACAGGGTTCATGTCCTAAAAATGTCGCCCCCTAGGGGAGGTTGTCGAAAGCAAGAGAAAGTAAAGTTAATTTATGAAACCTTCCCTGGTCTCTATCTCACCAAACACAGCCATAAAGCACCCTTACAACTACCAGGGGAGCTTGCTGATTTATGCCCAGCCCTCCAGGACACTCCCAACCTGGGCTACAGGACTATAAGACTACAGAACTACAGAACCAGATGACTACAGAACTACAAGACTACAGGCCTACAGACCTCCAGGATCACAAGGCTACAGGACTACAAGACTACAGAACTACAGAACCAGATGACTACAGAACTACAAGACTACAGGCCTACAGACCTCCAGGATCACAAGGCTACAGGACTACAAGACTACAGAACTACAGAACCAGATGACTACAGAACTACAAGACTACAGGCCTACAGATCTCCAGGACCCCAAGGCTACAGGACTACAAGACTACAGAACTACAGAACCAGATGACTACAGAACTACAAGACTACAGGCCTACAGACCTCCAGGATCACAAGGCTACAGGACTATAAGACTACAGAACTACAGAACCAGATGACTACAGAACTACAAGACTACAGGCCTACAGACCTCCAGGACCCCAAGGCTACAGGACTATAAGACTACAGAACTACAGAACCAGATGACTACAGAACTACAAGACTACAGGCCTACAGACCTCCAGGACCCCAAGGCTACAGGACTATAAGACTACAGAACTACAGAACCAGATGACTACAGAACTACAAGACTACAGGCCTACAGACCTCCAGGATCACAAGGCTACAGGACTATAAGACTACAGAACTACAGAACCAGATGACTACAGAACTACAAGACTACAGGCCTACAGACCTCCAGGATCACAAGGCTACAGGACTATAAGACTACAGAACTACAGAACCAGATGACTACAGAACTACAAGACTACAGGCCTACAGACCTCCAGGACCCCAAGGCTACAGGACTATAAGACTACAGAACTACAGAACCAGATGACTACAGAACTACAAGACTACAGGCCTACAGACCTCCAGGATCACAAGGCTACAGGACTACAAGACTACAGAACTACAGAACCAGATGACTACAGAACTACAAGACTACAGGCCTACAGACCTCCAGGACCCCAAGGCTACAGGACTATAAGACTACAGAACTACAGAACCAGATGACTACAGAACTACAAGACTACAGGCCTACAGACCTCCAGGACCCCAAGGCTACAGGACTATAAGACTACAGAACTACAGAACCAGATGACTACAGAACTACAAGACTACAGGCCTACAGACTACAGAACTACAGAACCAGATGACTACAGAACTACAAGACTACACCTCCAGGATCACAAGGCTACAGGACTATAAGACTACAGAACTACAGAACCAGATGACTACAGAACTACAAGACTACAGGCCTACAGACCTCCAGGATCACAAGGCTACAGGACTACAAGACTACAGAACTACAGAACCAGATGACTACAGAACTACAAGACTACAGGCCTACAGACCTCCAGGATCACAAGGCTACAGGACTACAAGACTACAGAACTACAGAACCAGATGACTACAGAACTACAAGACTACAGGCCTACAGACCTCCAGGATCACAAGGCTACAGGACTACAAGACTACAGAACTACAGAACCAGATGACTACAGAACTACAAGACTACAGGCCTACAGACCTCCAGGATCACAAGGCTACAGGACTACAAGACTACAGAACTACAGAACCAGATGACTACAGAACTACAAGACTACAGGCCTACAGACCTCCAGGATCCCAAGGCTACAGGACTACAAGACTACAGAACTACAGAACCAGATGACTACAGAACTACAAGACTACAGGCCTACAGACCTCCAAGACTACAAGGCTACAGGACTACAAGACTACAGAACTACAGAACCAGATGACTACAGAACTACAAGACTACAGGCCTACAGACCTCCAGGATCCCAAGGCAAGGACTATAAGACAGGACTACAAACCAGATGACTACAGAACTACAAGACTACAGAACTCCAGGACAGAACCAGACTGACTACAAGAGATGACTACAGAACTACAAGACTACAGGCCTACAGACCTCCAGGATCACAAGGCTACAGGACTACAAGACTACAGAACTACAGAACCAGATGACTACAGAACTACAAGACTACAGGCCTACAGACCTCCAGGATCACAAGGCTACAGGACTATAAGACTACAGAACTACAGAACCAGATGACTACAGAACTACAAGACTACAGGCCTACAGACCTCCAGGACCCCAAGGCTACAGGACTACAAGACTACAGAACTACAGAACCAGATGACTACAGAACTACAAGACTACAGGCCTACAGACCTCCAGGATCACAAGGCTACAGGACTACAAACCAGATGACTACAGAACAGAACAGGCCTACAGAACCCAGATGACTACAGAACTACAAGACTACAGGCCAGGCCTACAGACCTCCAGGATCACAAGGCTACAGGACTATAAGACTACAGAACTACAGAACCAGATGACTACAGAACTACAAGACTACAGGCCTACAGACCTCCAGGATCACAAGGCTACAGGACTACAAGACTACAGAACTACAGAACCAGATGACTACAGAACTACAAGACTACAGGCCTACAGACCTCCAGGATCACAAGGCTACAGGACTACAAGACTACAGAACTACAGAACCAGATGACTACAGAACTACAAGACTACAGGCCTACAGACCTCCAGGACCACAAGGCTACAGGACTACAAGACTACAGAACTACAGAACCAGATGACTACAGAACTACAAGACTACAGGCCTACAGACCTCCAGGATCACAAGGCTACAGGACTACAAGACTACAGAACTACAGAACCAGATGACTACAGAACTACAAGACTACAGGCCTACAGAACCAGATGACTACAGGATCACAAGGCTACAGGACTATAAGACTACAGAACTACAGAACCAGATGACTACAGAACTACAAGACTACAGGCCTACAGACCTCCAGGACCCCAAGGCTACAGGACTATAAGACTACAGAACTACAGAACCAGATGACTACAGAACTACAAGACTACAGGCCTACAGACCTCCAGGACCCCAAGGCTACAGGACTACAAGACTACAGAACTACAGAACCAGATGACTACAGAACTGACTACAGGCCTACAGAACCAGATGACTACAGAACTACAGACCAGGCCTACAGACCTCCAGGATCACAAGGCTACAGGACTACAAGACTACAGAACTACAGAACCAGATGACTACAGAACTACAAGACTACAGGCCTACAGACCTCCAGGATCACAAGGCTACAGGACTACAGGACTACAAGACTACAGAACCAGATGACTACAGAACTACAAGACTACAGGCCTACAGACCTCCAGGATCACAAGGCTACAGGACTACAAGACTACAGAACTACAGAACCAGATGACTACAGAACTACAAGACTACAGGCCTACAGACCTCCAGGATCACAAGGCTACAGGACTACAAGACTACAGAACTACAGAACCAGATGACTACAGAACTACAAGACTACAGGCCTACAGACCTCCAGGATCACAAGGCTACAGAACTGGGTCTACAACATATCACGAGACCTGTCATATTATTTACAGGGTCAACTGTTTCACCATTCGGTCTTGAACCAGACCAACAATGTAAGTGTGGTTCACTTAGGAGTCTGTTTGAGTTTCACTGAGGTTACATTATCAGAACTGTATTATGCGTCTGTATCCAGGTGGAAAAGGTGGAGGGTCAGGGGTGGTGCAGATGGAGTGGAGTTTCCAGCAGAGATTAGAGGAGAGATGGAGAGAGATGGTGATGGTGAGAGATGGTCATCATAAAACAGATTTTGTGTAAGAGTGCGTGTGTTTGTGTTCACAAGCTTGATGAGAAAAGAAAGACATAGGTATAGGTCTGTATAGGACTCATCACACAAAGAGAAAGAGAGTGAGACAGAGGGCAGAGAGAAAAGGAGAGAGAAAAAGGGAGTGTGTGTGTGTGAGAGAGAGAGACAGACAGACAGAGAGAGAGACAATAGGTTATGTAGGAGTCACTCACGAATAGACAACACCTGAATTAAAAATTAAATTATCACAAATGTTAATTTTGGATTTGGACTCATGAGTGTGATGTGATATAGTGTATTTGTACCAATAACATCTACCAATAACAGCAGAGAGAAAGAGAGAGTATGGTTTATAGAGCATCTACCAATAACAGCAGAGAGAAAGAGAGAGTATGGTTTATAGAGCTCTACCAATAACAGCAGAGAGAAAGAGAGAGTATGGTTTATAGAGCTCTACCAATAACAGCAGAGAGAAAGAGAGAGTATGGTTTATAGAGCTCTACCAATAACAGCAGAGAGAAAGAGAGAGTATGGTTTATAGAGCTCTACCAATAACAGCAGAGAGAAAGAGAGAGTATGGTTTATAGAGCTCTACCAATAACAGCAGAGAGAAAGAGAGAGTATGGTTTATAGAGCTCTACCAATAACAGCAGAGAGAAAGAGAGAGTATGGTTTATAGAGCTCTACCAATAACAGCAGAGAGAAAGAGAGAGTATGGTTTATAGAGCTCTACCAATAACAGCAGAGAGAAAGAGAGAGTATGGTTTATAGAGCTCTACCAATAACAGCAGAGAGAAAGAGAGAGTATGGTTTATAGAGCTCTACCAATAACAGCAGAGAGAAAGAGAGAGTATGGTTTATAGAGCTCTACCAATAACAGCAGAGAGAAAGAGAGAGTATGGTTTATAGAGCATCTACCAATAACAGCAGAGAGAAAGAGAGAGTATGGTTTATAGAGCATCTACCAATAACAGCAGAGAGAAAGAGAGAGTATGGTTTATAGAGCTCTACCAATAACAGCAGAGAGAGTATAAGGTTTGCTCTACCAGTAATGCTAGTTTGGAACACAAGGTCAAAATAAGGCATAAACACTAAAACACAAACAACTAATACATTAAAATATTAAACATGAAACCAATAACCACTAAAATGCTAAAACACTAAACACAAACACCTAAACACAAACACTAAACCACCAAAACACAACACTAAAACACTAAACACCAAAAACTCTAAACACCATTAATCCATAATGAACTGCAATATTTGTTAGATTTATTGCATCATTAGTGTATGTAAATAGGTTTACGGAGTTATTTGTGTAAGTAAACCTGAACCTTTCCGTACAGAAGTTCTGCTGTGGGCCAAAGCTCATTCTACTGTTCTACCGCAGCAGTTAAACGTTTAAATGCCGGGGCATGAATCTGATGTGTGTGCAGCTGTTTAAGTCACCCTCCTTTAGTTTAAGACCAAACGGCCTGCAGGTCAAACGCTGTCTTGTTTCTCATTGTGTTGATTTCATATTTTGTATATGAACAGAACAAAGGGCTGGGTGCATAAAACCAACCGTTACTTAGCAACGCATCAGCACGGTGATACAGTTTTGGTGTGAAAAACACATGATGTTATCAGGAACATCAGCACGGTTAGAGCACTTCTCAGCCAATCAGATTATGAAGGCGCAACTGCTGTACAAAGATAGAATGAGTGTGTGTGTGTATGTGTGTGTCATCTGTTCAAAAAGTCATGGCAGCCTCTCTACCCCACTATTTATGGAGACTTTTCTAGACATTTTGTGGAACTGTTTGCAGAAAGTAAATGCTAAATGACTCCCCCTGCCTCCCGTTCAGAAAAAATACGATCCAAAATGTCCCCCTGCTGCTCCGGAGGCAGGCCTGCAGGAAGTCGGCACGCGCACAATCTCCCCACGTCAATAAACTGATGAAGATAATGGTTTAATCACATTAACATTTACAGAGGAACACTCATCAGACCTGTTAACATTTCCACATCCTGTCCCGCTCTCTCTCCTACGGGGCGTTTAGCAGGACGCCCGCGTTCACAGAGGGGTCCTCACATGCTGCGGAGAGACCAGCTGACACGGTGACACGTGCGGTTTGAAATGTCACAACTGAACGGCTGGGGCTGTAATTGTTGGGAGGAACCCGGCTTCCGAGGTAGAGAGGCGTCAGCACGCTAAACGCCTTCGGTAGTAATTATCGGAGTTAGGAGCGTCGTAGACGTGCTTCTATAGCTAATGAATACAGCGGCGATCTCAGCACACACACCGGAGGCATTTTGTGTTTTTGCTCGTGGAGGAGGGTCACCGTGGAGACCAGTACCAGGCAGAATAACAAACAAAACTGACGGGTGAGTTCTGGTTCCGTTCAGCAAAACCACTGCTGAACAACAAGCGACTTTGATCACCTGTGCAGGTTCTGTTGGCGAAGCGGACGTTGGGCTCGTGGAGAGTTCGCCATCTACATCCACAGAGGACACGTCACTTCTCCGTGGTGGGAGAGAACACCCACACATACTATCTGGCAGTTTAACGGAGGTCACCACCAAATTTAATATGCTGGATTTTCCCAGCACAGATCTGATTTAATATACTGGACTTTGCAGACATAGATAATGCTTAATAGTCCGCTATATGGAATTTTAAATTGGGAATCGCAGCTAATTTAGACCAGACTTAATCTGTCTTGGAATTGGTCTTATCTCCACTAGTGAAATATAGAACTGCATAACAGTGTTTGACAGTAATTGAAACAACTGACGCATTTATTCTCGTAATGGGAATCTTTAAATTCTTTAAACATGTAGGCCTGTTTCCATAACAACCTTAACAGGAATTATAGTGCATCTTGAGTTGATGTTTTTTAAACAGTGTTATGTGTTACATCACTTTTTGCTTGGTTGAGTGTTAGGGTTGAGTGTTAGGGTTGAGTGTTAACCTCAGTGGGTTAAATAAGAAAAAGTGTGGATTGATACTGCTTTATGTAAACATGAGTGAACCAGGACACAACAACTCAATACGAATTGAATACGCCCTCATACAATGCTAAACAACTCCAAGGAGTGTGTGTGTGTGTGTGTGTGTAGACTGCCACTCCAAAACACACTCCCACAACCACATAAATGGTGATTTGTTACGTTTGATGTGGCACTGACTTCTGTATAATAGTAATGTGCCAACATACGTAATATTGTAATAATATTTATGTTTAAACACAAACACATACAAATAAAAAAAATATTTATATGCACACAGTAGAAACATACATGTGCACACACATAAATTACATAGATGTTTGCACACACACGCATTCACACAAGCCCCTTTAAATGACATGCAGATTCAAGCACTCAGCAGTCAGCGACATGCATCAAATCTAAATTCGTAACCCTAACCAACCCCTAACCTAACCCTAACCCTTAACCCTAACCCTTAACCCTAACCTAACCCTAACCCTTAACCCTAACCAACCCCTAACCTAACCCTAACCCTTAACCCTAACCCTTAACCCTAACCTAACCCTAACCCTTAACCCTAACCCTAACCAACCCCTAACCTAACCCTAACCCTTAACCCTAACCCTTAACCCTAACCCTAACCCTAACCCTTAACCCTAACCAACCCCTAACCTAACCCTAACCCTTAACCCTAACCCTTAACCCTAACCAACCCCTAACCTAACCCTAACCCTTAACCCTAACCCTTAACCCTAACCAACCCCTAACCTAACCCTAACCCTTAACCCTAACCCTTAACCCTAAAACCCTAACCAACCCCTAACCTTACCCCAAACCTAACCAACCCCTCACCAACCCCTAACCTTACCCCAAACCTAACCAACCCCTCACCAACCACTAACCTAACCCTAACCTAACCAACCCCTCACCAACCTCTAACCTAACCCTAACCTAACCAACCCCTCACCAACCCCTAACCTAACCCTTACTCTTAACCCTAACCAACCCCTAACCTAACCCTAACCCTTAACCCTAACCCTAACCCTTAACCCTAAAACCCTAACCAACCCCTAACCTTACCCCTAACCTAACCAACCCCTCACCAACCCCTAACCTAACCCTAACCAAACGCTAACATAAATACAGCTATCAGCACATCAGCTGCAAACCTCTGCATCACAGAGGAGACGGCATAATACACAAACACACACACACCGCTTCCACCCCACAACCTCAACTCTAGAGACACAAATTAAGACAGAGGGACATAGAAAAAGAGAAAGACAGAGAAATAGAGAGACAGGGAAAGAGAGAGAGACAGAGAAAGAGAGAGACATAGAGAAAGAAACAGAGAAAGAGAGAGAGACAGTAAGAAAGAAATTTTTCTTGGATTCTTTCACGACGCACTGAGGTTAAGCCCTGTTGATTTACAAATTAGTAGCTTGTAATTGCAAAGAAGTTCAATCGTCTATGAGGTTCTGTCTGGTACCATGCCAATCTGCCTCTTACAATAGGATGGTAGTATCTAATTAAGCTCATGCGTGTGTGTGTCTGTCTGTGTGTGTGTAAACACTGCAGTCACTGTCAACAGGGCCGCCAGAACCTCTGAATTGCTATCAATGCCAGGAACATGACCATCTAGACCATGACCTTTTAACCCATGACCTTGACCATCTAGATCTTCTAGCTCAGTGAAATTGTCCAAAAGGCAAGACTGAGAAAAACAGCTGAGACTTACCTACTAGTGATGTGTCACCTAGAAAGAGAGAGGGAGAGAGGGAGTAAGAGGGGTGGGGGGGAAGAAAGAGAGACATTTAATTCAACATAGAACAGTTTTAGTTTTCCCTTTTACATTCAGCTTGTGCAATACAGGGTAAGCACTCTTAGAAACGAACTAAAGCACATAGAAACAGGTCATTCATGCTGGCTAAGATGCTGACTGAGGTCAAACGTAACATTTCCTGTAGTTTGAGTTTCACACGTTGGCCTTTGTCAATATTTTATGGAACCAATGGCAGTGATAAACAGGACTTTGAGAAACCGTTTACCAATGTACAAAAACAATGTCCCTCTCCTCCACACTAACGCCGGCAGCTCAATTAATCTGCACGCAGTCTGGGCAGCTCAACATAAAGCAGGAAAAGCCATCATTACTGATGCTCAACACACTGTAATCCAGGCCCCACCAACAGTCATTACTGATGCTCAACACACTGTAATCCAGGCCCCACCAACGGTCATTACTGATGCTCAACACACTGTAATCCAGGCCCCACCAACGGTCATTACTGATGCTCAACACACTGTAATCCAGGCCCCACCAACGGTCATTACTGATGATCAACACACTGTAATCCAGGCCCCACCAACGGTCATTACTGATGCTCAACACACTGTAATCCAGGCCCCACCAACGGTCATTACTGATGCTCAACACACTGTAATCCAGGCCCCACCAACGGTCATTACTGATGCTCAACACACTGTAATCCAGGCCCCACCAACGGTCATTACTGATGCTCAACACACTGTAATCCAGGCCCCCCAACGGTCATTACTGATGCTCAACACACTGTAATCCAGGCCCCACCAACGGTCATTACTGATGCTCAACACACTGTAATCCAGGCCCCACCAACGGTCATTACTGATGCTCAACACACTGTAATCCAGGCCCCACCAACGGTCATTACTGATGCTCAACACACTGTAATCCAGGCCCCACCAACGGTCATTACTGATGCTCAACACACTGTAATCCAGGCCCCACCAACGGTCATTACTGATGCTCAACACACTGTAATCCAGGCCCCACCAACGGTCATTACTGATGCTCAACACACTGTAATCCAGGCCCCACCAACGGTCATTACTGATGCTCAACACACTGTAATCCAGGCCCCAACAACGGTCATTACTGATGCTCAACACACTGTAAATCAGGCCCTCCCCACCAACGGTCATTACTGATGCTCAACACACAGTAATCCAGGCCCCACCAACGGTCATTACTGATGCTCAACACGCTGTAATCCAGGCCCCAACAACGGTCATTACTGATGCTCAACACACTGTAATCCAGGCCCCACCAACGGTCATTACTGATGCTCAACACACTGTAATCCATTCCCACCAACGGTCATTACTGATGCTCAACACGCTGTAATCCAGGCCCCAACAACGGTCATTACTGATGCTCAACACACTGTAATCCAGGCCCTACCAACGGTCATTACTGATGCTCAACACACAGTAATCCAGGCCCCACCAACGGTCATTACTGATGCTCAACACACTGTAATCCAGGCCCCACCAACGGTCATTACTGATGCTCAACACACTGTAATCCTGGCCCCACCAACGGTCATTACTGATGCTCAACACACTGTAATCCAGGCCCCACCAACGGTCATTACTGATGCTCAACACACTGTAATCCATCCCCACCAACGGTCATTACTGATGCTCAACACACTGTAATCCAGGCCCCACCAACGGTCATTACTGATGCTCAACACACTGTAATCCAGGCCCCACCAACGGTCATTACTGATGCTCAACACGCTGTAATCCAGGCCCCAACAACGGTCATTACTGATGCTCAACACACTGTAATCCAGGCCCCACCAACGGTCATTACTGATGCTCAACACACTGTAATCCATTCCCACCAACGGTCATTACTGATGCTCAACACGCTGTAATCCAGGCCCCAACAACGGGTCATTACTGATGCTCAACACACTGTAATCCAGGCCCCACCAACGGTCATTACTGATGCTCAACACACTGTAATCCTGGCCCCACCAACGGTCATTACTGATGCTCAACACACTGTAATCCAGGCCCCACCAACGGTCATTACTGATGCTCAGCACGCTGTAATCCAGGCCCCCCAAACTGGACCACTGCAACGTGAGAATGATATGAGCCGTTCTTAAACCGTTAAACCGTTACACCATGACACTATGCAAACATTACACCATGACACTGACACCATGACTTGAAGGGAAAAAAGACTAATAGAATAACTGGCACAGGGCATA
The DNA here is from genome assembly GCA_020368025.1 of Brachyhypopomus occidentalis. NCBI lineage: Eukaryota > Metazoa > Chordata > Actinopteri > Gymnotiformes > Hypopomidae > Brachyhypopomus > Brachyhypopomus occidentalis. The sequence continues at coordinate 1,543,745 of JAGXOD010000068.1, read as the reverse complement.
AAAGATGAAAGTGTGTTGAAGTTTTCTGTAACATGAGGGTGTCTGGGTTCTAATTATGAATGCCACAATAATGGAGGTGATTTATGCAACTGGAATTTCTGCAAGTGGACTGATTTCTGAACATGACCAATGCAAAGAGTGATATTATTAGCACCAGACAAAGTGCCACAAACTGACAGTAGTAGCAACATTCTAATAGAGTGAGCATTATACACTCCTTCCTCAGAGTGCACTATACACTCCTCCATCAGTGTGCTCTACACACTCCTCCCTCAGAGTGTAGTGCCAACCAAAAAAATACTGTGAACATAATTACTTAAAAGCTGGATTTGAGGCAATCTGAATTTCTTATTTATCTGAATGTCTCGTTTCTGAGATGTATGACATTAGAAATTCTAAAAAAAATTCTAGCATGCTGTCATGAGTCGTGTGATTGGACAATCAACAAGCAACATTATGCATAGAACTTGTAGAACTTCTATCAGATCTGAAGTCTACATGTTCACACTAATCTAGAACTTCTATCAGGACTGAAAAAAACACATATCCATAAAGCTGTGTTAGAACAATACTGGCTGTAAGAAAACTAAACAAATAAAATAGAACTGATGTGAATGGGACTGAATTGATGTGTCCACACTGACACTACACCCTCAGTCTGCCCATCCATCCAAACGATCCTACAGATCATCCAGTGTATGAGCAAAAGCCATGGGCCCAAACCCATGACCCAAATGGGTCAGGCTGTCATAGCACTACAGTCCTGTCAGAACCACACTGCTGCAGGCATAGAGGACACGGAATAAAAACATAAATCACACACGCGCGCGCGCACACGCGCACACACACATTTTCTCAGTGACAGAATTACTATGACAATGACAAGAATATGGGAAGATCAATGCTGCAAAGAAACTAAAAAGACAAATTATGATGGAAGGGAAAGAAAGGAGAGAGAGGGAGAGAGAAAGAAGAAGAGAGAGAGGGAGGGAGGATAGAGAGAGGGAAAGAGAGGGAGAGAGAAAATGGGAGGGAGAAAGGAGGGAGAGAGAGAATATGGGAGGAAGAGAGAGCAGGAAGGAGGATGGAGCAAGACAGAGGGAGAGAGAGAGAGAGGGATAGAGAGAAAGAGAGATAGAATATAGAAGGGAGGGAGAGAGAGGGAGGAAGACGGAGAAGAACACAGACAGAGATGAGGAGGAGTCTGTGCTGGAGACTGTACTGCAGGAGGAGAGACAGACGAGGAGTGTCCGTCTGACACAGCGTGCTCGGGGTCATGACTGTGCTATGTCTGCCCAGGAGCAGGTCTCCATGGTTCCAGGGTCACTGCACCACAGGAAAAAACTCTTTGGATGGGTTTAAGCTGTCCACAGTTTGAAAACATCACAAGTAGTTCAGCAGATAACAGTGGGCTCCAGGAAGGATCGCTGGTTCAGTTCACGCTTCGAGGAGGAAGTGGGGTCTCGGAGAAGAGGGGGGAGGGGGGAGTCTGGCGCTACGGTAACAGTGAATTGTGCATAAACGCTTCCAGACCTGATCCCACCAGGACTGTTTTACTCTGGAGACGACGTCCATCGGAAAGACGTCCAACACTGAACCACAACGTCAGCCGTGTAGATGATCAACAGGAGAGATGGGGCAGAGACAAGGGCAAGAGAACCTCAATGCCCTCCATCTTCAGATCTCTAGACTGTAGGGCAGATATATACAGAGGTCCTTCATCAGCCGTGCAAGCAAAATGCTTGTGAAGTTATAGGAGGAGGAACCAGTTTATTTCTGAAACAGTAGATGTTTGAATCAGAACATTAATTCCACGGGGTTGTAAAGTTCCAAGAGTGGAGATCAGTTCTGTTTCCTTTATCTTAAAATTTCCTAATGTCATTGCTGCCATAGTAACAACTGGCTATGCAAACAGATAAGTCATTATTACAGTAATACAATACAATTTTAATTAGTATTAAGATGCCTTGCCAATGAAAATGATCCTTAATCCTTAATCGTGATGGTCGGAAAAGCAAGTCTTCTATTGGTTTCTTCAGTGTAAAGCTGATTACATCTCTTGCAAGTAACTTGAGGATGAATTGGTGATGACAATTGATCCTGTTTTGAGCCAGTTATTTTAGTGCTTGTGTTAATACATTTACAAGTAGATCGGTTGCAGGCTACAGTACCACAGTTATTATCTTTAATGGTCATGTATTTCACTCTTGACGAGCATCTTTAATATATATAATGCAGTTTATGTAGGGAAGGAGATCTGCACTATGTCCACATGTGGGCAGAGGAATCCAGTGCTCTTTCTGAACTGTAACGCTCTCTCTCTCACTCCCTCCCTCACTCCCCGTCCCTGAGAGAAGGAAGAGGAGATGGAGGCTCTCTCATAAGAGGCAGGCCCACCATTAACTCAGCGTGAATTTCCATGCACAGTACGATGGCAGAGTTGAGGCTGCTGTAAAGAGAATTACAGTGGAAGCCATCTTTACAGCAGGGTGGAGAGAGACAGCAGGAGAGAGCGACAGGTGGTGGGAGAGAGACAGGTTGAGAAAGAGAGACATGTGAAGAGAGAGACAGGTGGAGAGAGATGGAGAAACACGTGAAGAGAGAGAGACAAGTGGAGAGAGACATGGAGAAACATGTGGAGAGAGAGACAAGTGGAGAGAGACATGGAGAAACACGTGGAGAGAGAGAGACAGGTGGAGAGAGACATGGAGAAACACGTGGAGAGAGAGAGACAGGTGGAGAGAGACATGGAGAAACATGTGGAGAGAGAGAAAGGTGGAAAGAGACAGGTGAAGAGACAGAGAAGTGGAGAGAGAGACATGTGGAGAGGGAGATGAGTATAGATTCAGTATGAAGGAGTATAAATAATAATAAAAAATGTCAGTGCTGGTTTTATCATGTCAGTGCTGGTTTACCTAGACACATTTTCAACTTACTTGTACTTAACAGATCAATAATAGACAAACAGGAATATACGTAGAGAGAAATATTTTCTCTCAAATGAGGGAAATGCAGGCGTGCATACATATAGGCATACATGCATACATACAGACATACATACATACATACACACATAGAGGCATACATGCATTCAGACATACTGACATACAAACAAACAGACATGCAGACACATAGGCATACAGACATAGACACAGGCATACAGACACAGGCATACAGACATACATACAGACATACAGGCGTACAGACATACATACATACAGGCGTACAAACATACATACATACAGGCGTACAGACATACATACATACAGGCGTACATACATACAGGCGTACAGACATACATACATACAGGCGTACAGACATACAGACATACAGGCGTACAGACATACAGGCGTACAGACATACAGGCGTACAGGCGTACAGACATACATACATACAGGCGTACAGACATACATACATACAGGCATACAGACATACATACATACAGGCGTACAGACATACAGGCGTACAGACATACATACATACAGGCGTACAGACATACATACATACAGGCAGACATACATACATACATACAGGCGTACAGACATACATACATACAGGCATACAGACATACATACATACAGGCGTACAGACATACATACATACAGGCGTACAGGCATACATACATACAGGCGTACAGACATACATACATACAGGCATACATACAGGCGTACAGACATACATACATACAGCGTACAGACATACATACAATACATACATACATACAGGCGTACAGACATACATACAT
>JAGXOD010000068.1:1395000-1537500 GCA_020368025.1 Brachyhypopomus occidentalis | reverse complement strand
ACGGAAGCATAATAATGAAAAAATCATGAATAAATAAATTTAAATAAACACAAATACGCATCTTTGATTGTATTAGCAGCCTCTTTCTGCGTGCATCACACTTCCGTCCAGCGTCAGCCCGACTGCACACTCGTTCAGAGCCAAACATCACACAGAGATGTCCCAGGACCACCCCACAACCCCCCCCATCTTCAGGCAGGTCTGAATGGGTAGAGGTAGGCCTTGTGCTGTCCTGTCTGAGTGTCATTACTGAGCCAGTCTTTCAGACTCAACGCACCTAGCAACACAGATCATTCCTCCAGCTATGCCTCACGAAATACCATCGGTTAGAACAAATGACGGAACTGTGTTGACATGAGACATGAGACAGAAGGACGTTTCAGTCTGTTGCCTCTAAGGGTAACATTTTAACCTTTGCAATCTGGAAACTGAAGTACTCATCCATCCATCCATCCATCCATCCATCCATCCATCCATCCATCCATCCATCCATCCATCCATCCATCCATCCATCCATCCATCCATCCATCCATCCATCCATCCATCCATCCATCCATCCATCCATCCATCCATCCATCCATCCATCCATCCATCCTGTCTCTCTTGTGGTAGTCTTCCCCTCTCTCGTTCATCCCGCATTAATGATGCTGTGTTTTGCGTTGTCATACTAATTGTCATATGAAGATCTTAGGAGCTGCAGAGAAGAATTACTCAACGTTTACCCCTCTAACCCACAGAATCTCCTGCTACACTTAAATTAATTACTTTCTTTTCTTTCACACTAGACTGAGTAAGTGTTATGGCTTCCTTTAATGAGAAGGATGTGTTGATACGAGAAGAAGACTCATTTCTGCCTCCAGAGACACACACACACACACACACACACACACTGCCTCAGCCTTTTTGAATATGGTTATTAACGTTTTGTGATACAGATTTAATCATTTGCTCTGCTGACTGTAATTTGCACTCGCGGATGCTGTGGAACTGGAGCCAGGAGGCAGCTTGATTGGGGTAATCGAGGTCCTTAGAGAGGAAGAGGAAGAGAGAGGAAGAGGAAGAGAGAGGAAGAGGAAGCCCGCAGAGACACGTCTGGCCAATTACAACAGAGAAATGGAGAAGTACACATGCCTGTGTGAGAGAGAGAGAGAGAGAGAGAGAGAGAGAGAGAGAGAGAGAGAGAGAGAGAGAGAGAGAGAGAGGATGAAAGGGGGAGAGTGACAGAGAAGAAGAGAGGGAGAGGGAGGGAGAGATGGATTTTGAATGATGGATTTTGAATGTTATGGACTTTGAATGTTCTGGCCATTTCAGTCAGATTTTTCAGTCAGAACTTTTCAACTATCTGAGTGTGTTTGACAATGGAAAAAAAATTACAGCTATTGTCTTGGTGTTTAATGTGAAATAAAACTTTTAAAATTTATATCAGTCTGTTAAAAGAAATGGTTTCAAAGTCTCAGAAATGACAGAAAGGTTGTGATGAAATCACAAGAGCTCTATAGCTTTAACATAAAGGGAGAGAGAGAGAGAGGGAGAGAGAGAGAAGGAGAGAGGTGGAGGGCAGGAGTATTTCCTCCCGTCTGTTTAGTTATTTTTCAATGTAATTGGAATCACACAGAAGACGTTTACGATGAGCTCACGCACATCTGGAAGGCTGTACTTCTCTGTGCTCTGTATGACGTGCAACCTTAAAGACAGAGGAGTGTGTTGAACTGAGGACACACACTGTGTTTCTCTTCCTCCGTAAACACACACAGCTTGTTAGCACTCAGTGTGTAATGCATGGCTATTGAGTTCAAGTTAAGATTTGATCATTTTGCCATTAAACCTTTACAGACCAGCATCAGACACTAGACTTTACTTCCTCACTCAGCAAATTTACATATTACTTCACTGTAGTTACATTCGCCGTAATTACTGATTAATTTTCCTTAAGGTTAATAGCAAAACAACATAAAACTAAAATGATTAAATTCTTTAATTTTAAAGAGATCAACAGTAATGAATCCATCCATATGATGTTGGGATTGTACTGTGTAAGTATTCACATGGGTTAATTTACATAAAAAGTTGTGATTGGTCGAGGTAAGTAGCTGGGGCATTCCTAGTGGTTCTAACTCCTCTTATGAGTGATTTTATTGGTAAGTGGATAAACCCCAGAATGCTTATGGATCCTGCTTGTTCTATGGGATCTGGGCTTGGAGCCATAAACATCACCAGAGAACCATAGCAACAGTGAGTGTCTACATAAAAGTGTTTTACAGAAAGGAGGCAGTATCTTAAAAGTCTTAAACGCTACAGAGCGTGTTTTAGTCACAAAAACGGAAGCCACTTGTCATTTTTGGATTTTTAAAATCGAACGCTTATTAATTCATCGTTTGGGCTATAGATGAAAAATGTTTTTCATCTTCTATATCCGTTAAATCACAGTATGTGCACACAATCATGTTCTGCACAGATCTGGACCTCGAGCACTCTGAATCTCAAGAGCTCGCCTCGAAACGCCATGCTTAAAGTCTCGTGGAAGACAAACCTCAAGACTATTCCGAGATGGCGGAACGGTCTTCCTGTAGCCGCTCGGACAAACGAAGGCACGCAACATGTTTATTTGCACTTCTAGGTATAAGTTTTAATTCCTGTTGTTTAAGTTTGAGTGTGTTTATTTACAATACTGGTAATGGCATTGATTCCTGTAGTTTAGTCTGGTTCAAGGGTACCTTGAATTGTAACCTATCTACGGTATTATCTAGGATGAATTCTGTGAACAGATGGCAAAGCACTTTGTAAGTCGCTCTGGATAAGAGCTTCTGCAAAAAGTAAAATGTAAAAAAAAAATGCTTTTTAAATATATTATTAAAAGTACTATTAATATTATTTTTGTTATTTAGATAGTGTGCTAGACTGATGGTGTGATTTAATCATTGATTTACATAATATTTCCATACATCATCATATTGGAAGGTTAGAATCATGCTAATGTATTTTGTATGTAAGGCTTGGAACATAAGGCTTGGAATCTGATTGGCAGTTACTGAAAACACATGTGCAGGAGGCCTTCAGGAAGGGTCTTCCTGGCTGTTAAGACACAGGAATCTGCACGAGGATCTTCCAGACTCAACTCATTCGCAGGAGATTTAGTGCGGTGATTACCTGGGCTTTGGGTGCGTGTGTGTACATGTGCTGGATAGAGAAACGCCACTGAGTCAGTGAGCGTACAGACGGGCTGCTGAACGTCTCTGCGTGTCTGCTGCACCGTGAAAAGACTTCACTCTCACTCTCTCTCTCACTCCTCCCCCCCCATCCGACTCCACTAATGTGCATGTCCTTGTCCCTCAGGGCTTGTTCTAATGAACAGCTTCGTGTCCGTTCTGCACGAGTACCTTCTGGTCTGATGTCCTAACGCTACAAAAAAGTCATCCTGCTCCAGGGCACCGCGCCCTTCTAGTACATACGCTCTCCTCGCATGATACGGTGAGTGTGTGTCGCTGCTGCTGAACGCCGCGTTACATTTGTTTATGCAGAATATCTGTGAATATAAGGGTTTTATAGAAAGACTGGTTGAGAGGCAGTGATGAGTCTGGGCGGGGGGGGGTGATGTGTCTGGGGGGGGTGATGAGTCTGGAGGGGGGGGCAGGGAGTGATGAGTCTAGGGGTGGTGATGAGTCTGGAGGGGGGGGGGGAGTGATGAGTCTGGGGGTGGTGATGAGTCTGGAGGGGGGGCAGGGAGTGATGAGTCTGGGGGGGCAGGGAGTGATGAGTCTGGGGTGGTAGGGAGTAATGAGTCTGGGGGTGGTGAGTCTGGAGGGGGGGGGGCAAGGGGTTATGAGTCTGGGGGGTGATGAGTCTGGAGGGGGGGCAGGGAGTGATGATTCTGGGGGGGTGATGAGTCTGGGGGTAGTGATGAGCCTGGAGGGGGGGGGGGCAGGGAGTGATGAGTCTGGGGTTGGTGATGAGTCTGGAGGGGGGGCAGGGAGTGATGAGTCTGGGGGGGCAGGAAGTAATGAGTCTGGGGGGGGCAGGGAGTAATGAGTCTGGGGGTGGTGAGTCTGGAGGGGGGGAAGGGAGTGATGATTCTGGGGGGGGTGATGAGTCTGGGGGGGGGGGGGGCAGTCTCCGGCTCCACCACTGTCTCTCTTCTCACCATCAGGACCAAAACAAGAAAAATCGAGACCCAGAAATGTCAACAAGTTCTGTTCAAAATGGATGAAAATTCAGACAGCCTGAGCTGTTTTCTAATACCAATAATGTCGCTGATCCCAGTTTTAAGACTCAACGTCTCAGAATGACCTATTCATGTAGGAAGTGCACACAGAAACATCTCTATTAATGTCCAGTTCATACGTGATTCATGTTTCTATTTCTTGGATGACAGATGTGCCTACTTAAGAATTTGTGCATTATATTTAATCTGTCACCATTCACTGAAAGGATAAATAAAGAAAATCTAAATCCCGGCTAACTATGTTGAAGGGTTGTGATTTGCGCATTCATTTGGTTATGATTATATGTATTTCTATCCTAATGACTGACTTGCATCTCAGAACTGACTCAGACTCTGACACATAATGCCATAATAATGTCATGATAATCACTAGTCATATCAATTCTATATTAAGAAACATTCTGTACCTGGACCACACTCCTATAAGTCTCCATCTCTCTCTCTCTCTCTCTCTCTCTCTCACACACACACACACACACACACACACACACTAACTGCAATCCCAGTTGGCCAACTTCCCAGTTGTTGCTTCATGTGCTGGGGTGTGAAGGACTACCAGCTTAAAGACCAACAGTTAGACACCACTCACTCCAGTTAGACACCACCCACTACAAACATACCTCAAACCTCAGACCTCAAACCTCAGACCTCAAACCTGACATCCTATCGTTCTTCCCAGTCCCGACCTCTCTGAAGCTGCTCACCCTGTTACACACCCTGTAACAGGCTGGTTTTGTGCTTGCTGAAGCACACTGCCAGGGCAATGAGGCAGGCACGATAACATTAGAACACTGAACCCTTGCAGCCATGAAATAGCATCTGAGCGTGCTCAGTCAGGCGCATAGTTAATGAAGGCGGAGCTATATGCCAGAGGGGGCGGAGAATGAGAGATAGAGGGAGTGTTTACTAAGGAAGACTGTCAGCTGACTGTACTGACTGTGGTCAGCTGACTGTACTGACTGTGGTCAGCTGACTGTACTGACTATGGTCAGCCGACCTCTCTGCTCTGACTGTGGTCAGCTGACTGTACTACACTCCTACTGACACTATAGACACACTTCTTCAAAAACCAGCCACTCTCACTGACACTGTAGACCCACTTCTTCACACACCAGCCACTTATACTGACAGCATTCACACTGTAGACACGTCTCTTCACACACCAGACACTCCTACTCACACTTCAGACACGCCTCTTCACCAGGCACACCAGCCATTCAGAACTAAATAATACATCTGAAAATAAGCACTACGTGTCTTGTTTTGATGTGTAGTACAGTGTGCTAAAGTCCTGACTCTGATGCAGATTAAGGATATTATCAAACTAGAATATCCATCATCTCCATGGAAACAACAAAGCAATTCTGTAAGTTGTTCAGGACAAGAGCATATGATGAGAACTCTGTATGTAAATGTACATGTAAATGTCCTTGTGAACACTGTTTATGTAAACCCTCACCTATGTTATGTAAACACATGCTGAAGTCCTCCTCACCTCCAGCACTGGAGGAGAGACAGACAAACCTGATGTGAAATTACTATCTAAAACAGAATACACTGGGAAGACAAATACAATGGAGTGGAGCTCCTTTAACTGGCCACAGGGAGGAGTGGAGCACTCAGTCATGTGAACATCCCCACCTCAGGGCTCCCAGACAACCGGTGCTGTGTTGTCTTCAGTCACTTTTCTCCTGACTGCCTCTCTCTGGTGTTTAAAGTTTTTTTTAAAAGGACGATCAAAAGTTTATGAAAACATGGTTGACATGTGATTTGTGTTTGAAAATTCACCTGCTTTACAGTATTATATGAAGCCAAATAAAATCACGGTACGTACAGTGAAGATGTGTCGTCATTCTTGCGTTGCCCTTTGTTGGGACCATGTGTGCACTGGTGATTTGACTGTGATTGTAGTGATAGTGGATGTCAAGTCATATCAGTTCAGCTCATTTATTTGCTCAAATATTTGAAAAGAGCCCTAGTCAATTCCTTTGCAGAGACGCAATGGGACAACTCAAATGCTTCTTGTTTTTTGAAGTTTATTAATCCAATCATTTAGGTTGAAAACCTTTAAATATGAACACAAGATAAACACTGTTGCTGCAAGTCAGGACATATATGTAAAGTTATAGGTCTACACAAGTCCATGCCAATGCAAAGCACACATCTCAGGTACACATGCATTTACGCAGAAGCTGTACATACTTCATTCACAATCCAAAACAGACAACACAGTTTGCAACAGCCTTAATATCACCCTTTTAAGTCAATTCTCCTACCAGCTGCGTCTCCCTTGCTTCTCCTGTCCTGTGTGCTTTGTTCACATTCACTACAAACATGTCTCTAATCAGCTGCAGGTGTTATAGTTGCCTCAGTAAATCCCTAATGGTTAATACACACTTCTGCCCCCTGCAGGTTTGAAAATTAAGTGCTATCATGTGAATAACTGAGTGAATGAAGTTTGGACGTGACAGTGGACTACAGCACTGTACAACTGTAGTGACTTAAGAAGCATCCCTAAGACGTACGAACCATCCGCAGATCTCTGAGACATGGAGTGCATGATGCCTGTGAGTGGGTCATGAATGCTTGCGTGTGTTTACTGCTGATCTGGGACCTGTTCAGGTTTGCATCATGTGTTTGCTGTTGTGATTGAATTTGGCGGTTTTACAGAATGGAGTTTAACAGAGGGGATGAAGAGTTTTACAGAGGGGATGAGGGATTTTACAGAGGGGACAAGGAGTTTTACAGAGGGGATGAGAGGTTTTACAGCTGTGTTTTGTATGGCTGTGTTGGCTGGTTAGAGTGTGATCATTGTGCTGACCCTCACCGTGGCCCTAACCCATGTGACCAAGTGACTGAAAATATAAACAACAGTAATTGTTTTAACATATTCATATTTGTATTGTGGAGTTTTTGTAATATTTAATTTCTTATTAGATGATTTCCTAACGAGATCTCATGTTAGAAGATTTCCTAATGAGATCTCGTTAGATGCCCTGATGGTAAGCTGTAAATGTCAGACAAAGTCAAGAGACTTTGTTCTTTACAAAGTCAAGAGATGTGAGGTGAGATGGTATGTAATGATTGGACTTCTCCAGAGTTAAGGAACCTAAGACAATTATGTTCAGGTGTCAGGTGACCTAACAATAGAATATGGTCTGTATGGTGGTCTGTATGTAGGTCTGTGTGGTGGTCTGTATGATGGTCTGTGTGGTGGTCTGTATGATGGTCTGTGAGGTGGTCTGTATGATGGTCTGTGTGGTGGTCTGTATGATGGTCTGTATGATGGTCTGTGTGGTGGTCTGTATGATGGTCTGTATGGTGGTCTGTGTGGTGGTCTGTGTGGTGGTCTGTACGATGGTCTGTGTGGTGGTCTGTACGATGGTCTGTGTGGTGGTCTGTATGATGGTATGTATGGTGGTCTGTGTGGTGGTCTGTACGATGGTCTGTGTGGTGGTCTGTATGATGGTCTGTGTGGTGGTCTGTATGATGGTCTGTGTGGTGGTCTGTGTGGTGGTCTATATGGTGGTCTGTGAGGTGGTCTGTGTGGTGGTCTGTATGGTGGTCTATGTGATGGTCTGTATGATGGTCTGTGTGGTGGTCTGTATGATGGTCTGTGTGGTGGTATGTGTGGTGGTCTGTATGGTGGTATGTGTGGTGGTCTGTATGATGGTCTGTGTGGTGGTCTGTATGGTGATCTGTGAGGTGGTCTGTGTGGTGGTCTGTATGATGGTTTGTGTGGTGGTCTGTATGATGGTCTGTGTGGTGGTCTGTATGATGGTCTGTGTGGTGGTCTGTGTGGTGGTCTGTATGATGGTCTGTGTTGTGGTCTGTGTGGTGGTGAGCTGCTGCAGGTGCTTAAATACCAGCCCACATCTTTCTGCCCACAGTTCTTTTTAAGTTTTTTTGATTCACATTAATGTTGTGATTAATTAAAACAGTACTGATCTGCAATACAAGAGATTATTGTGATGCTAAAAGCACATACACATAAATACACACACAAACACACAGACACATTGTCACGGTGAGAAGGCGGGATCGCCACCAGAGGGCACCCGCGAGAGCACCTGACACACGTCACACCCTTACCTGGCATAGGCGCACACCCACACACCGCACGTCCTCCCCTTCTCATTCTCCCGAATACTAAACACCTGTGCACGGTATTTGGGATGCCTTCTTAAGCCCACAGGTCCTGTCGTTCAGTGCTGCGCATTGGCCTTCCTTGGACGGATCTCGCTACGCTATTCCTGGAGAAAGTCTCGCTGCCCCTGAACGACGCCTCTGGGACACTCTTCGTTATTTTCTGTTCGTTGCATTATTAGGCACGATTGCCTTTATTTCTGTTCATCCCTAACTGAGTATGGATAATAAACCAAATGGAAGCTCGCTACCCTCGCCTCCTGCTGTCTGTCAAAATACGTCACACACATACACAAATATAAACATGTACATATACACAAACACATACACAAGCACACAAATAAAAACACAAACATATTTACACACATATATATATATATATATATATATATATATATATATACCAATAAGTCAAAAGGCTTTAAACTGATCAACTTTGTGACCATCTGCAATATCAGTATTGCAATATCGGTATAATGATTATCAAACGATATATTGTGCAGCCGTAGGAACCCATCAGTGCTGTCCCACATGCCGTGTGGCTCCAGTGCTGCAGGAAGCTTGTGTCTTTGTTGGGTTGTCGAGTTCATTTGGAGTAAATGCAGGAACGTCTATTCAGCTGTAAAACACGCCTCCACTACACTAACTCTATTGAGTCAGCACAACACACTACTCATTACAGCCCCACCCTAACCCTACTCATTACAGCCCCACCCTAACCCTAACCCTACTCATTACAGCCCCACCCTAACCCTAACCCTACTCATTACAGCCCCACCCTAACCCTACTCATTACAGCCCCACCCTAACCCTAACCCTACTCATTACAGCCCCACCCTAACCCTACTCATTACAGCCCCACCCTAACCCTATCCCTACTCATTACAGCCCCACCCTAACCCTACTCATTACAGCCCCACCCTAACCCTAACCCTACTTATTACAGCCTCACCCTAACCCTACTCATTACAGCCCCACCCTAACCCTAACCCTACTCATTACAGCCCCACCCTAACCCTAACCCTACTCATTACAGCCCCACCCTAACCCTAACCCTACTTATTACAGCCTCACCCTAACCCTACTCATTACAGCCCCACCTTAACCCTACTCATTACAGCCCCACCCTAACCCTAACCCTACTCATTACAGCCCCACCCTAACCCTACTCATTACAGCCCCACCCTAACCCTAACCCTACTCATTACAGCCCCACCCTAACCCTACTCATTACAGCCCCACCCTAACCCTATCCCTACTCATTACAGCCCCACCCTAACCCTACTCATTACAGCCCCACCCTACCGTACTCATTACAGCCCTACCCTAACCCTAACCCTACTCATTACTCATTACTTTATACTTTACTTCACACTTTACTTTGTACTTATTCTACAGATATATACACATGTGTTAGTGCTGAAATGGGAGGGGTGCAAGTGTACTGGCTCTGTATGTTTAGTAGCACGACGTGCGCTAACCCTAGAGCTAGCATCATCACTATTTACACACTTCCTGCTCCTGACTGATAACTGCCTCCCCCATGGAACAAACCGTGTGCTGATAATTCAGCCTGCGTCCATCCCTGCAGGGGTCCCCCTGAAACACCATCCCCACTCACTGGGTTCCCCCTTGACTTCTAATCTGGAATTTTCAGGGCAGAATGGAGAAAATCGTGCTGACAGTGAGCGGGCATGTGGTACTGGGCCCATGTTCTCACTGTAATTAATGGCCCAGTTACTGTATGCACTACCACTCTGCTGGTGTGGGTCAAGCAATCAGCCATGTACATACACACACACACACACACACACACCCAAACACACCCCCACAGCTTCCAGACACCTCTCTCCTCTACCTGTGACCTTAATTACGGAGCGCAGATATCCGATGGAATGTCACGGATGGAGCTCCAGGCAGCCCTCAGGATTCCTGCCACAGGGGCTAAATTCAATTAACCAGGGAAATGAAACATAATAATGGTGAAGGGAAAAAAGTCAATAAATAAGGAGACAGTGTAAGGGGAGGAAGGCTTAAGGTTTAGGGAGCCTCCGTCTCCTCCCCAGCCTGTAGGGCGTAGGGTTTAGGGAGCTTCTGTCTCCACTACATCACTCACCCTGTAGGGTATAGGGCTTAGGGAGCCCCTGTCTCCATAGTTCCTAATCTGTGTTCTATATGAGTGTGTTACAGGACACTCAACACTGATCTACATTAATGTGTTACAGGACAGCCAACACTGATCTACATGAGTCCTAACATGGTTTTGTCTCATGTAAAATGACATTTCTCGTATTTCTGTGTCCGGTTGTGTTCCTGCTGTGGTGTTCCTGTTGACGTCTGACTCAGCACTACTGTGCTACGATGCCTGTGTTAAGCGTTTGTATGTGTGAGCAATCGCTAGCTTGAGTGCTTGAGTGTGAGTGCATTACCATCGGTGCATGTGTGTGTTTTCCAGTGTGGAAGTTTTGAATGAGTTTGATTTGATCTGACAGTTTTTCTAAGTGTGACTGCCAATAACACTCCGTGACCAGCCTGCCAAAATGTGTCAAACACTAACACACACACACACACACACACACACATACGTTCACATGCATCTTCACACCAGGGCAGGATTATAGGACCACAGAAGCCCAAGGCGACGACATATTCCTTCTGCCATGAATCTTCAGAAATCCTTCAGTAAACCCCCTGAGATTCAGCTGCACTCACTGAGCGGGAGGGAAGTGTTAGCATGTATTGATTAGGCGGCATCGTCTTCGCCAGATCTAGAGACATGTCCGTAACGCATCCTGCACTCGTGTGACAGACGTGTGCTAACAGGATCCCGTGTGCTAAACAGCGCGTGCCCTGATTACTGAAGGGTTCTGTTTGTACATAAGAACGCGCGCAATCTCGGTAAAGCCTAAAAAACTGATCACAGAGCTGGAATCTGGATCTGGAAAGGACTTTGAAAGCAAATACAGCCATGTCTTTACAGTAAACACAGTTGTGTGTCTTTACAGTAGACACAGTCGTGTGTCTTTAGAGTAAACACAGTTGTGTGTCTTTACAGTAAACAGATATGTCTTTAGAGTAAACACGGTTGTGTGTCTTTAAAGTAAACAGCCATGTCTTTACAGTAAACACAGTCGTGTGTCTTCAAAGCAAACACAGTCGTGTGTCTTTAGAGTAGACACAGTTGTGTCTTTAAAGTAAACAGCCATGTCTTTGCAGTAAACACAATTGTGTGTCTTTACAGTAGACACAGTCGTGTGTCTTTAGAGTAAACACAGTTGTGTCTTTACAGTAAACACAGTCGTGTGTCTTTAGAGTAGACACAGTTGTGTGTCTTTAAAGTAAACAGCCATGTCTTTACAGTAAACACAGTCGTGTGTCTTCAAAGCAAACACAGTCATGTGTCTTTAGAGTAGACACAGTTGTGTCTTTAAAGTAAACAGCCATGTCTTTGCAGTAAACACAATTGTGTGTCTTTACAGTAAACACAGTTGTGTGTCTTTAAAGTAAACACAGTCCCGTCTTAACAATAAACACAGCCGTGTGTCTTTAAATCAAACACACTTGTGCGTCTTTAAAGTAAACATAGTTGTCACATATGGCTCCGCCCTCCACCTCTGTCTTGTCGTGTGTTTTAGTCCAGCCTTTGTTTTTGGTTTGTTTGATCTTTCTTTTCTTTCTTTAGTTCCTCATTTTGCCTGTGTATTTATTGCCTGTGTTTGCCCTTCACGTTCGTTGGTTTTTGTGAGTGTATTGTATGTCGTTAGTTTGGTCACCTCCCTGCTCTTTACTATTTGCCTGAACATATGTTTCAAGTTCTAGTTCTGTGTTCGTTATGTTTCCCTCATTGTGTTAGTTGTAGTGTTTAACTTTATTGTTGGTGTAATTCTCCCTATGTCTATATTCCCCCGACAGCGTCCTTTACTATGTCTTTGTGTTATCTGGTAGCTGTGTGTATGTCATATCCTTGGTTTGGTTTGGTGTTGCATTCTTTGATGTCAGCGTTATTATTCCTGTTCTGTTAATTGTCTTTATTGAATTGCTAAACTCCTGTGATTGTTACAATAGTCGCATCTTTACAGAAAACACAGCCGAGTGTCTTTAACCCACACGCAGCCGAGTGTCTTTAACCCACACGCAGCCGTGTCTTTAACCCACACGCAGCCGTGTCTTTAACCCACACGCAGCCGAGTGTCTTTAACCCACACGCAGCCGTGTCTTTAACCCACACGCAGCCGTGTCTTTAATCCACACGCAGCCGAGTGTCTTTAACCCACACGCAGCCGTGTCTTTAACCCACACGCAGCCGTGTCTTTAACCCACACGCTGCCGTGTCTTTAACCCAAATATAGTCATGTGACTTTAAAGCAAACACAGTGTGTCTTTAAATACAGTCGTGTGTCTTCAGGTTTTACTGAACATGCTGCTGTGGATGTTTCTGTCCAAGTGTGAAAATGCAGCTGTGCTATCAGTGCAAATAGACTAATGCAGCACCTGCAGTGTGACTGAACCGCCTAGAAGCATTTCTGCCTGTGTAGATGCAAAAATCAGAGTTGATTTGTTGTGTGTTTGTGTGTGTGGGGGACGTGTGTGTGTGTGTGTGTATGTGATTGTATGTGGGGTTGTGTTTGTGTGTGTGTACGTGTTTGTTTACGGGGGGATTTGTTGTGTTTGTGTGTGTGTTTGTGTGTGTGTGTGTGTTCTGAGGTCGGCACTCCTTATCACCTTTATCTGAGATCTATTGACCCCAGCAGTGGGCCCCTGTCTCTCATCTCCCATCATCTCATCTCATTCTCACCTCTTGTCATCTCATCTCTCATCACTTTGCATCAGATCACCTCTCATCATCTCGTTTCTCATCATCTCATCTCATCTCCCATTTCTCATCTCATCTCTCATCATATCTCATGTCTCTACTGTGTGAGAAAATGTTCTGTGTCAGACAAGTAACTTGCCAAGAGAACTCAAATTTATAATCTAATAAAAGGCAAAAACCCCAGTAAATTGTTTGTGTGGTTTGCTGTTGAGGATAATATGAATAGATCGTCACATTTCCATGGCAGTATCATAATCCAGATTGATTTTGGGAGGTGTGTATATAATATTCCTTCTGAATTATGGATTTTGCAGTGAAACACCACACCTCACCCACATTAAACACTCCAGCTCTCTGAGCCTCTAGTTGCAAGGCCAGAGTATCCATCCAGGAACGGTTACCCCCCCCACACACACACACACACACACACGCCAGCTATCATGGCACAGGCCAGCCCAGAGAGAAGTGTGGAGGTGTGTTTGTTTCAGGTAGGGTCAGAGTTAGGGTTTAGGGTTAGGTTTTAAGGTTTAAGGTTAGGGACAGGTGAAAGGAGTCTTAGGGTTAGGGTTAGGTTTGTGTTTAGGATTAGGGTTTAGAGTTAGGGTTTAGGGACAGGTGAAAAGAGTATGCTTCATCATATCTGGCACTCAGCTGTAAACGATGATCTGGTTTAAGAAAAAACACAATGGTCTGAAGAAGCTATGGTTAGGGGTTAGAGGTTAGGGACAGGTGAAAGGAGTGTAGAGAAGCTGTAGGGTTAGGGGTTAGGGGTTAGGGTCAGGTGAAAGTGTAGAGAAGCTGTAGGGTTCAACATGCAGTGAATACAAATGTAATTAAACACAAGATTTAACATTAAAACCTAAAAAAAGAGAGTGAGAGTTAAGAGTGTGTGTGAAATTGTGTGTGAGAGAGAGCGTGATAGTTTACGTGTGTGTGCTTGTGTGAGAGAGAGTGTGAAAGTTGTTGTGTGTGAAAGTTGTGTGAGAGAGAGAGAGAGAGAGAGAGACAGACACACACACAGAAAGTCCAGGAATGGGGGGCAGGGAGGGGAACACTGATGAGGTTTCTGATGCCTCACTTCCCCCTTCACACACAGCAAGGACAGGCTGTGTGAAGCACGACGCATCGATTTCCTGTGTGTGTGTGTTGGGGGGGGGTGCATGGGCGTGTGTGTGTGTGTGTGTGCTTAACCATGCTAAAAGGCTGTTCTAATGCTTCACTTTAAGGCACCCTTTAACAGCTCTGCAAATACACACACACACACACACACACACAGGCAGTGAGAATACTGGCTAGGACTTAAGAAAAGACTCAAGCTTCAACTATAAATGGTGGTGCTTGGTGATGGCGTGTCGCTGTTCTCCAGCGTGGAGCAGTTCTATTGTCTCTTTGTGGAGGCCCCTGTGTCACTGGGCCCTTGAGAGACCAGCCACCTCAGGGCTTTTCAGCACAGCTGCTCAGTACAGAGGATGCTGGCTGGTTGTGCTGAAGATAGAGGAGGCCACGTTTGTGCCAGTAGCACCGGGCACTTACCACCCAGTCTGCAGTGCAGCCGGCTCCTCACGACTCGGGGGAGGTGAGACACATCCTAGTGAGCTGATCACAGTAATGTCCCGGTCAACATATAATCACAGGCTTATAGGTGGGGGTTCTGGACCCAGGTCTGCTTGCTCTGTAGGTTCGGCAAGTTCAGGTGTGATTCCAGCCTTCGGGGTTCCGGTGGTCCCGACCCATCACCTCCTCCTTACCCGAGTCAGTTCTGATGATGCTGTGTCAAATAGGTACCTTACGTGTTCAGTTAACAGCCAGTGATTACAAAATCCATGGCTGGATATTGGAATTGAGGTCCAGAGTTAAAGAGCTCAGATCTAGAATACGGTCTGTGTTATATGAATATATTATGCTATTATTAAACCCCATACAGCACCAAATTCTTTGGCATGCCAGCCTTGATCTAAACTGAACTGTAGAGATCTTTGCAAGTATAACACTGTAGAGAATCTATTAGAATCTATTTGTAACTCTGCTATGAAAAAAAATAAGTAAACATTCTAAATCACATTCGCAAATGCTACATAATCTAATTTGTAATGCATGTTTTAACACAGATAGTAAACGTCTGCTGTGATCAGCATTTCAAATGATCCTGACACATTCACGTTTAAAATGGCAAAGCACTATAAGAACTTGCGGGCATGACAACCCATGGCTGGCGTCCTGTTTTACAGACTCTACATGTAATTTATAATCCCGTTTAAATCCCAGTAAGTGAACGGCATCAGGCACACACCCAGTCATCTGACGTGATGTGATGTTAAGTTGCCATATTGTCAATTGTGATTTTCACCCCATTTGAAATTTGTCCTCCACATTTACCCATCTGTGCAGTGATAACACACACTAGTGATCACTAGGGGTCCCTGGTGCACATACACACACACACTAACGATCACTAGGGGAGCAGTAGGGGTTGAGTCCTCAAGGGCATTTCAGTCATGGCCCTGGGCCTGGGAACCGAACCCACGATCCGGTCATAAGACCAGTTCCCTAACCATGACATGATGATGTGTGATGATGTGATCTGTGATGATGTGATGCAATGTGTGATGATGTGATCTGTGATGATGTAATGTGATGTGTGATGATGTGATGTGTAATGTGATTTGATGTGTGGTGTGATGTGTGATGAGATGTGCGATGTGATGATGTGATCTATGCTGAAGTGATGATGTGACGTGTGATTTTATGATGTGATGTGATGATGTGAAGTGTGATGTGATCCATGATGATGTGATCTATGATGATGTGATGTAATCCAAAAAGCTGCTTATGACCATCCAGTACAGTGCAACACTATATTGCCAAAAGTATTCGCTCACCTTCCTTGACTCACATATGATCTTAAGTGACATCCCATTCCTAATCCATCCATCCATCCATCCATCCATCCATCCATTGTCTTCCGCTTATCCGGGTCCGGGTCGCGGGGCAGTAGCCTAAGCAAAGTGGCCCAGGTTTCCCTCTCCCCAGCCACCTCTTCCAGCTCTTCTGGGGGGATACCAAGGCGTTCCCAGGACAGCCGAGAGATATAATCTCTCCAGCGTGTCCTGGGTCTTCCCCCGGGGCCTCCTCCCAGTTGGACATGCCCAGAGCGCCTCCCTAGGCAGGCGCCCAGGTGGCATCCGAACCAGATGCCCGAACCACCTCAGCTGGGTCCTCTCTACGTGGAGGAGCAGCGACTCTACTCCGAGCCCCTCCCGGATGACTGTGCTCCGTACCTTATCTCTAAGGGAGAGCCCAGACACCCTGCAAAGAAAACTCATTTCGGCCGCTTGTATTCGCAATCTCATTCTTTCGGTCACTACCCAAAGCTCGTGACCATAGGTAAGAGTCGGAACGTAGATTGACCAGTAAATTGAGAGCTTTGCCTTTTGGCTCAGCTCTCTCTTCACCACAACGGTCGGTACAGCGACCGCAATACTGCAGCCGCAGCACCGATCCGCCTGTCACTCTCTCGTTCCATCCTTCCCTCACTCGTGAACAAGAACCCGAGATACTTAAACTCTTCCACTTGAGGTAAGGACTCACTCCCGACCCAGAGAGGCACTCCACCCTTGTCCGACTGAGTACCATGGTCTCAGTTTTAGAGGTGCTGACTCTCATCCCAGCCGTCTCGCACTCGGCTGCAAACTGATCCAGCGAGAGCTGTAGGTCTCGGCCCGATGATGCCAACAGGACCACATCATCTGCAAAGAGAAGGCGTGGAATCCTGAGGCCACCAAACTGAACCCCCTCCGCCACTTGGCTACGCCGAGAAATTCTGTCCATAAAAGTTATGAACAGAATCGGTGACAAAGGGCAGCCTTGGCGGAGTCCAACTCCCACCGGAAGTGGGAAGTCTGACTTACTGCAGGCCATGCGAACCAAACTCCTGCTCCGTTTGTACAGGGACTGGATAGCCCGTAGCAACGGGCCCCGTACCCTATACTCCCGGAGCACCCCCCCAGAGGAATCCCCGAGGGACACGGTCGAATGCCTTTTCCAAATCCACAAAGCACATGTGGACTGGTTGAGCAAACTCCCATGCACCCTCTAGGACCCTTGCAAGGGTGAAAAGTTGGTCCAGTGTTCCACCCCCAGCACGGAATCCACATTGTTCCTCTTGTAACTGAGATTCGACTATCGAACGGACTCTCTTCTCCAGAACCCCTGCATAGACCTTACCGAGGAGGCTGAAAAGTGTGATCCCCAGATAGTTGGAGCACACTCTCCGTCCCCTTTCTTAAAAAAGGGAACCACCACCCCGTTTGCCAATCCAGAGGCACTGCCCCCGATGTACACGCGATGTTGCAAAGACGTGTCAACCAAGACAGTCCCACAATATCCAGAGCCTTAAGGAACTCAGGACGGATCTCATCATCCCCCGGAGCCTTGGCTCCAAGGAGTTTCACAACTACCCTGGTCACCTCAGCCCTAGTGATGGGCAAACCCCGCCCGAGTCCTCTGGTTCTGCTTCCTCTATGGAAGGAAGTGGTGGTGGGATTGAGAAGATCCTCAAGTATTCCTTCCACCGCCTAATGACATCCCCAGTCGAGGTCAGCAGATCCCCAGCCTCACTGTATACAGTGTTGGTCGGGAAATGCTTTCCCCTCCTGAGTTGCCTGACGGTTTGCCAGAACCTCCTCGGAGCCGATCGAAAGTCACTTTCCATGGTCTCACCAAACTCTTCCCACACCCGAGTTTTTGCCTCTGCGACAGTCAAAGCCGAGATCCGCTTGGCCCCCCTGTACCTGTCTGCTGCCTCCAAAGTCCCATGGGCCAACCAGGCCCGATAGGACTCTTTCTTCAGCATGACGGCCTCCCTTACACGAGGTGTCCACCACCGGGTTCTGGGATTGCCGCCACGACAGGCACCGACAACCTTGCGGCCACAGCTCCGATCTGCTGCATTGACAATAGAAGCACGGAACCAAGCCCACTCAGACTCAATGTTTCCGGCCTCCCTCGGGATGCGGTCAAAGCTTTGTCGGATGTGGGAGTTAAAGACCTTTCTGACAGGTTCCTCTGCCAGACGTTCCCAGCAAACCCTCACAATACGTTTGGGTCTGCCAGGTCTGTCTGGCATCCTCGCCCGCCATCTGATCCAACTCACCACTAGGTGGTGATCGGTTGACAGCTCAGCTCCTCTCTTTACCCGAGTGTCCAAGACACACGGTCGCAAGTTCGACGATACGATTACAAAATCGATCATCGAACTGCGACCTAAGGTGTCCTCGTGCCATGTGCACTTATGGACACCTCTGTGCTCAAACATGGTGTTCGTTATTGACAAACTGTGACGAGCACAGAAGTCCAACAACAGAACACCACTCGGGT
Organism: Brachyhypopomus occidentalis; assembly: GCA_020368025.1. Taxonomy (NCBI): domain Eukaryota; kingdom Metazoa; phylum Chordata; class Actinopteri; order Gymnotiformes; family Hypopomidae; genus Brachyhypopomus; species Brachyhypopomus occidentalis. The sequence continues at coordinate 1,518,946 of JAGXOD010000068.1, read as the reverse complement.
TCAGATCGGAGAGGCCGTTCCTCCCAATCACGCCCTTCCAGGTCCCACTGTCATTGCCCACGTGAGCATTGAAGTCCCCCAGCAGAACAATGGAATCCCCAGAAGGGGCACCTTCCAGTACCCCCTCCAAGGACTCCAAGAAGGCCAGGTACTCCGAACTGCCATTCGGTGCATAAGCACAAACAACAGTCAGAGCCCTTTCCCCGACCCTAAGGCGCAGGGAAGCAACCCTCTTATCCACTGGGAAAACCCCAACACACAGGCAGCGAGCCGGGGAGCTATGAGTAAGCCCACTCCAGCCCTCCGCCTTTCACCCTGGGCAACTCCAGAAAAGAATAAAGTCCAGCCTCTCTCGAGAGGATTGGTTCCAGAACCCAAACTGTGTGTGGAGGTGAGCCCAACTATATCTAGTTGGTATCTCTCAGCCTCACACACCAGCTCAGGCTCCTTCCCACCCAGAGAGGTTACGTTCCATGTCCCAAGAGCCAGCTTCAGTAACCGAGGGTCGGTACGCCAAGGCCCCCGCCTCGGCCACCGCCCAAACCACAATGCACCAAACCCCTAGTACTACCTCTCCCACAGGTGGTGGGCCCATGGGAGAGTGAACCCATGTAATCCCTTCGGGCTGTGCCCGGCCGGGCCCCATGGGTAGAGACCCGGTCACCAGGCGCTCGCCGAGGAGCCCCTCCCCCAGGCCTGGCTCCAGGGTGAGGCCCCGGTAACCCTGATCCGGGCAAGGGTATCTGGGTCCTGTTTTCATATTCCATTGGGGTTTTATTTTCCTAATCCATAAGGTTCAATATGACGTTGGTCCACCCTTTGCAGCTAGAACAGGTTCAGCTCTTCTGGGAAGGCTGTCCACAAGGTTTAGGAGTGTGTTTATGGGGATTTTTGACCATTCTTCCAGAAGCACAATTGTGCAGTCACATCCTGATGTTGGACGAGAAGGCCTGGCTCTCAGTCTCTGCTTTAATTCATCCCAAAGGTGTTCTATCGGGTTGAGGTCAGGACTCTGTTGCAGGCGAGTCAAGTTCATCCACACCAGACTCTGCCATCCATGTATTTATGGACCTTGCTTTGTGCAAAGGTGCACAGTCATGTTTGGAAGAGAAAGGATCCAGCTCCAAACTGTTCCCACAAAGTTGTCCAAAATGTCTTGGTATGCTGAAGCATTCATAGTTCCTTTCACTGGAACTAATGGGCCAGGCCCAGCTCCTGAAAAATAATCCCACACCATAATCCCCCCTCCACCAAACTTTACACTTGGCACAATGCAGTCAGACAAGTACCGTTCTCCTGGCAACCGCCAAACCCAGACTCGTCCATCAGATTGCCAGATGGAGAAGCGTGATTCGTCACTCCAGTGAACGCGCCTCCACTGCTCTAGAGTCCAGTGGCGGTGTGCTTTACACCACTGCATCCGACGCTTTGCATTGCACTTGGTGATGTATGGCTTGGATGCAGCTGCTCGACCATGGAAACCCATTCCATGAAGCTCTCTGCGCACTGTTCTTGAGCTAATCTGAAGCCCACATGAAGTTTGGATGTCTGTAGTGATTGACTCTTCAGAAAGTTGCCGACCTCATCGCACTATACGCTTCAGCATCCGCTGACCCCCCTCCGTCAGTTTATTTGGCCTACCACTTCATGGCAGAGTTGCTGTCGTTCCCAAACTCTTGGTTCTTATAATACAGCTGACAGTTGACTGTGGAATATTTAGGAGTGAGGAAATTTCATGACTGGATTTGTTGCACAGGTGGCATCCTATCACAGTTCCACGCTGGAATTCACTGAGCTTCTGAGAGCGACCCATTCTTTGCCAAATGTTTGCAAAAACAGTCTGCATGCCTAGGTGCTTAATTTTATACACCTGTGGCCATGGAAGTGATTGGAACACCTGATTCCGATAATTTGGATGGGTGAGCGAATACTTTTGGCAATATAGTGTATCATCATCCCAGATCTCAGACCAGCATAGCAGGAGGAGAGGATGAGCCAAGCCTGTCCTGTCCCACAGCCTTAAATGTGAGGGACACTGAAGCTAGCAGTGCTCCAACCTCTTAAAACACTTGTCTTAGTGTGGTGTATTTCACTGGTCATGTGACACAGTCACAGTTTGGTGCTCAAACATCACACCTGGAACTCTCGGCAAACAGCAGATCGTTGCCATGGTGCAAAATAATACCTCCAGCCCTGTATATCAAAATGGCCCAGCAACAGCACATAAACATGTGCTTACTGGGCGTGAGGAACGAAGTGAAACTCTTAATTTCACCCTGCATTCCAATTCCTCCAGTGAGGCCAATTACCCCACCATCAGCACATGATTTCGGTGGAGAGCACGGCATGCTGGGAAACGGTGATGTCTGGAGAGCAAACGCATGAATAAAGAGGAAGCCAGGAGAGAAGAGGTCAGAGGTCAGCGTGAGAAGCTGAACTGCATCTGAATGAAGGAGTTTGAGCACGAGGAGGGTGAGACCAGACGAGGGGATCGCAGCGCTGGTCAAGGCCCCAGACGAGAAGAGTGCAGTCTGGTCCATTTACAAACCCTCTCAAAAGGCAGACGTTCATTTGAATGTGATGGACCACAGGCTGTCCATATAGTCGCCGGGACCTGGAGTGGGGATATATGTTTACTCCACGTTTACTCCACCTTTACTCCACATGTGTACATGCCACCTGGTGTACATGCCACCTGTCTCACGTGTAGTTATCACGTGTAGTGACCACGTGTTGGCTAATGTAGCGTGTGCACAGACCGTGGTGTAGCCCCTCCACCAGAACGCTGAAAAGAGAAGAGCCAGGCTGCTGTTTGGCTCGAGTACGACGTTTCATTGGTCAGATTTCCTGTCATTTTGCCGGAAGACATTACAGAACCCTTTACAATATCATCGGAAGGGCAATGCGGTCACGTCCACAGTGGCGGGTCCATACAGCCTCTAACGAGCAGGTTGGATCAGCTCCACTCTGACTGCACACCACAGACAGCGGCTAGGCTGCTTCATGCTAGTCAGCATTAACTAACGTGGCTGTCAGTTACGTGTCTGACAGATTTAGTCTGAGCATGTCCTTACAGTGGGACTCTTACCACTTACTGGGATTCACCATATAAAACCCATTCACACTGTTCCAGATTAAGCCCATAACAGGGCATGACGGCTGATTTTGAGAAGCGTCATGGTGCAAGTTAATAGGTACAGTTTCCTTACAGAAGGCAGCACAGGGCTCGCCACTGTTGCCCGGAGACACACAGTGCATGTCCGTTAACCCAGACACAAAACACAGTGTGTGTCTGCTAACCCACATATAAAACACAGTGTGTGTCTGCTAACCCACATACAAAACACAGTGTGTGTCTGCTAACACACATACAAAACACAGTGTGTGTCTGTTAACCCATATACAAAACACAGCGTGTGTCTGCTAACACACATACAAAACACAGTGTGTGTCTGCTAACACACATACAAAAGACGGTGTGTCTGCTGACCCAGACATAAAAAACTGATTGTGCATCTGCTAACCCAGGTTCAGTGTACATATTGCATTACATACATGCACTGTTCTATTACACATGTATACTTTTCTATTACATAGGTCCACTGTTCTATTACACATGTACACTGTTCTATTACATATGTGCACGGTTCCATTGATTCCATACATCTACACTTGACCCTGTTCTATTACACACTTGTCATTTTCTATTACACGTTTGACCTGTTCTACTGCGTGATCTATTACATACTTGCCCTGTTTTTTTGCGTGTTCTATTACACACTTGCCCTGTTCTCTTGCGTGTTCTATTACACATTTATCCTGTTCCATTGTGTGTTATATTATGCATTTGCCCTTTTCTATTGCATGGTCTATTACACACTTGTACTGTTCTCTTGCGTATTCTATTACACGCTTGTCCTGTCCTATTGCGTGTTCTATTACACACTTGTCCAGTTCTATTGCGTGTTCTATTACACATTTGCCCTGTTCTCTCGTGTGTTCTATTACGCATTTGCCCTGTTCTATTGCGTGTTCTATTACACATTTGCCCTGTTCTCTCGTGTGTTCTATTACGCATTTGCCCTGTTCTATTGCGTGTTCTATTACACACTTGCCCTGTTCTATTGCGTGTTCAATTACTCACTTGCCCTGTTCTATTGCATGTTCTATTACTCACTTGCCCTGTTCTATTGCGTGTTCTATTACACACTTGCCCTGTTCTATTGCGTGTTCTATTACACACTTGCCCTGTTCTATTGCGTGTTCTATTACTCACTTGCCCTGTTCTATTGCGTGTTCTATTACTCACTTGCCCTGTTCTATTGCGTGTTCTATTACACACTTGCCCTGTTCTATTGCGTGTTCTATTACACACTTGCCCTGTTCTATTGCATGTTCTATTACTCACTTGCCCTGTTCTATTGCGTGTTCTATTACACACTTGCCCTGTTCTATTGCGTGTTCTATTACACACTTGCCCTGTTCTATTGCGTGTTCTATTACACGTGTACTGCTGCTTTTAGCTAGTGTTGTCTCCGTCTCTATAGTTACACTGTTGTAGCTGCTGCAAAGTGGTGCGTTCACTGCTGTTAACAGTTTTCATTTTCTCAGGTTGTATTATTCGTTCGTGCCTTTTCATTTGTTTCATACATAACCTTCTCTGTTTTAATTATGCGTTCGATTTGATTGTCTCTTTGCACAACTGGACATACATGCTGTTGTTCTTAAGGTATGTGATTTAATTGCTGTTATGGTGATTTCGCTGTTTTTGGTACTAAGGTACTTGGCATATTCTGTTCTTGATCTTTTTAAATATTCATTAGTTACGTTTCAAAGTCGTTTTTCTTTTTATTGTCAGTACTGTAGTAAGTACAGAACATACAGAGGACAGACTCTCCTACATACTCTCCTACTCTCCTACATACTCTCCTACTCTCCTACATACTCTCCTACATACTCTCCTACATACTCTCCTACTCTCCTACATACTCTCCTACATACTCTCCTACTCTCCTACATACTCTCCTACATACTCTCCTACTCTCCTACATACTCTCCTACTCTCCTACATACTCTCCTACATACTCTCCTACTCTCCTACATACTCTCCTACATACTCTCCTACTCTCCTACATACTCTCCTACTCTCCTACATACTCTCCTACTCTCCTACATACTCTCCTACTCTCCTACATACTCTCCTACCCTCCTACATACTCTCCTACTCTCCTACATACTCTCCTACATACTCTCCTACTCTCCTACATACTCTCCTACATACTCTCCTACATACTCTCCTACTCTCCTACATACTCTCCTACATACTCTCCTACTCTCCTACATACTCTCCTACATACTCTCCTACTCTCCTACATACTCTCCTACATACTCTCCTACTCTCCTACATACTCTCCTACATACTCTCCTACTCTCCTACATACTCTCCTACTCTCCTACATACTCTCCTACATACTCTCCTACTCTCCTACATACTCTCCTACCTCCTACATACTCCTACATACTCTCCTACATACTCTCCTACTCTCCTACATACTCTCCTACTCTCCTACATACTCTCCTACATACTCTCCTACTCTCCTACATACTCTCCTACTCTCCTACATACTCTCCTACATACTCTCCTACTCTCCTACATACTCTCCTACTCTCCTACATACTCTCATACTCTCCTACATACTCTCCTACATACTCTCCTACATACTCCTACATACTCTCCTACTCTCCTACATACTCTCCTACCACAGTGCAGCAGTAAACATTGTATTAAATAAAATTGAGTTTTAAATAAAATAAATTCATAAATTAATTAAATAAATAAATTAATTAAATAAACTAAGTAAAGTACTATAACCAAACACAAAACATTATGCATTACATACAGATTAATCCAGTAAAGTGGCAAGTACAGTAATTTGTTGTATGTGCTAAAAGAGTAAAAGATTGTAGACTAGTGTAAAACGTAACATAATGCACACAATTAGAGTATGACCTGTAATCATGAACAATAATGTGTACGCTGTAAGTGACCAAGTGCATGGAGTGTGTAAACCAGATCCTGAAAATCAGACTGTATAAAGTGAACAAGACCAAAGTCAGTTCCTGAAAGTCACACACACGCACACACACACACACACACACACTCAAACACACACACACACACACAAACACACACACACACACACACAGCTAGACATTGTCTATTGTTATCATCTCATGACTGCAGAAAAATAATTTATGTTCTTGTTCAACAAAGAAATGTTGAATCTCAGAAAGGTAACTGACATATGTATTTGTTGAAGTTTGCTTTGTAATTAGATGTAGACCTGCAAAACCCATCAGGGTTAAAAAGAGAATATGTGATTCCAGTCTCCATAAAGAGGCATATGGAGGCGATCCCACACAGCGCTGACAGGGTCCTGCACCTTCTGCTGCATTCGTGAGGTTTTCTTCAGTTGCTTCACCATTCACTGCCACCAACGCTGATGTAAACACCCAAGAGAAGTGTTTGCTTGTGTTCATTTTAACTAGCAGTGTTTGTTACCACCCCCAAATGAATTGAATGGCCCAGTTGTATCAGAAAGGGTGGTTTCACCCTTAGTTGGAATGAATCAGCTGCTATAGTTACAAGCTCTCGACTGTAAAGGCATGAGTAATCATGGATCACCTGGTCCAGGGCAGTTGAGCAGAGGCTGTAATGGTGGAAAGACTGATTCACATATGGTTAGAGTGAGAAAGAAATGTATTCAGAGAGAGAGAGAGAGCTAAAGAGAGAGAGAATGTGATAGACACAAAAAGGATAGATAAACAGAAGGGGATAGATAAACAGAGCAAGAAAATGAGAAAGCAAATGAGAGTGAAAGAGAGAGATGGTTTAGGAAAGAGAGAGAGAAAGAAGCTTTAGGAAATAAAGAGAGAGAGAAGGTTTAGGAAAAAGGTCATCCAGCTCTCCAGCCAATCAGGCGGCTGCAAATCTTTCAGACACTCATCCCTCGATGACTTTACGCCTACAGCAGGAGGCCAGTTTGGGACCCGTGAACAGGTGAGGACATGAGTGACATCACAGCTAAAGGTCAGATGATGAGTGAACAGAGGGAGGGAGGGAGAAAGGGAAACAGGAGCAGAACCCTGAGGAACCCTGGGGAACCCTGCAGGAACCCTAAGGAACTCTTTGAAACCCCAATGAACCCTGAGAAACCCTGTGGAACTCTCATGCTTCCACAACGTCAGCCTGCTGGCTGCAGCACTCTGGGATTTGATTCCTTAAGTATGAAAGTTCAGCAAGAGCACAGTGGCATTGTGGATAAACCCTGATATGGAGTCTTCCTTGACTTCCTGTAGACCTGTAGACCTAGGTCTTCCTGTAGACCTTATAGGAGTGAAGCCAGTGGTAGATACTAGTGTCAACTGACTAACATCAAATGCCAAACAATGAGAATGACAACAGAGAAGTCTGGCGGCCTCTGTGCATTCTGGGCGCAGGTTCCAGCGAATCGGGGCAACAACATTTCAGCAGCAGGTGACATTTCACATCACGTCATTTCAAACACTGTCACAACTCAGGCAAGACAGCGGGATAAGAACAAAGAAATACCCAACGAAAAAAAGCGTTACCTTCGGTGGGAGGAGCCACTGTCAGAGATGGGTCTTCAGGAGAAAGGCCAGATATCAGGACAAGAGTATGGTGACGAACGGGGCGGCGTTATAGAAACGCAACAGGATGGGGGGGCCACAAATAAACGATGACAGGAGTAGGAGAGGATAGAGGCAGGGCGGAAAAATGAGGAAATTAAGGGAGGAAAAAGGATAAGGAGAGAAGGTGCAGAGAAAATGACAGAAGGGATGGAGAAAAGCACAGAAGGGGCGGAGAAAAGCACAGAAGGGGCGGAGAAAAGGACAGAAGGGGCGGAGAAAAGCAAAGAAGGGGTGGAGAAAATTACAGAAGAGGCAGAGAAAATGACAGAAGGGGTGGAGAAAAGCACAGAAGGGGCGGGCAGAATGGGCAGGCAGAGAGAAGGAAGAGGACTGGGAGGAGCCAAGAGGTCCCCCTGCATATTAAAAACAACGAGGGAAGGAAGCCATACCTTGGTTGCTTAGCGTCAGGTGCGCCAGACCTTGAAGGAAAGAACAGAACAAAAGGAAGGAGGGAACAGAAGGTCATAAAGGGCACGGGGAGAAACCAAACAAGCCTTGTCACAACGTTGGACTGCAGTTTGTGACAGACATCCTGGGGCAGACACGGATGTCAGAGTTGAAGTACAAAAATCAAATCAAATCAAATAATAAAGAGAGAAAGAAGAAGAACAACAACAAAAAAAAAAAAAACAAACAAACAAAATATCAAGCAAACACTTCTGAAGAGGCGAGGGGGACAGGAGAAAGAAAAAAGCATTTCCCTCAGAGCAACCCTGGGAGACATTGCCCACTCAAATGCTTTTTTCTTTCTCTGGAGTACTTATGGAACACACACATGACTGTTTGGCAGTAGGAGAGTCTCTGTCTAACTCGGCCCCTGACCTGACCCTGTCAGAGCATCACACCTCTCTTTAGAAGTCCAATGACTCCTGGAATGGGGCTGGAGATAAGGCATGAAAAGTAAGGATGAACGCATTCTGTCAACACATTGCATCCCGGAGAAGAATTACCTGTTCTAGAGCCTGAAGAGACGACGATCATGCAGACTCCTGTCTACAACTTATCCAACCGCTCTCCAAGCAGAACTAATGGTGTACATCTCACAGCAGTGAGGCTCGTTTAAAACGCAGTGTTGAACCACAAACCACCAAGGACTATTCCGCATTATTGTTGAGTAATCACTAATAAATGCAGAGGTTTACTCAACAATCAAGTCAACCTTATTCAGCATCTTAAGAAAGACAAGAAGCCTTATTTTTCCATAGTGTTAAAGAAATGAATTTAAGAACTGACACTGTATCAGTTTAAAGAGCTGGTTGAAACGTGACTTTTACCTCAGACTACAGCGAGCCAAAATCATGGAACAGCTCAACCAGCAAACGTACTCATCAAAGACCAACACTGTGTCACCGAGCTGACACCCCGCACTAACGTAGACAGGAGTAGCATAGACGGACACAGAAGAGAACTGCTGGTGGACAGCAGAGGATCATGTTAGGAGCTGATGTGAGATCTTCACCGAATAAAAACAACATCATACACTGAAAGAGAAAGCTCGACTGAGTTAACTGCTTAAACAGCAAATGCTTGTTGGAACATCATTTAGTATTTCAGAAATTTTAAATGTATGAAGTAAAGCATGAAGTCGTTTACAGTGGTACAGTCTGAACACTGGTACAGTGGTACAGCCTAAACAGTGGTAGCCTGAAGTACAGCCTGGTAAAACAGTGGTACAACAGTGCTACAGTGGTACAGCCTGAACAGTACTACAGTGGTACAGTCTAAACAGTGGTACAGCCTGAACAGTGCTACAGTGGTACAGCCTAAACAGTGCTACAGCGGTACAGTGGTACAGTCTAAACAGTGGTACAGCCTGAACAGTGCTACAGTGGTACAGCCTAAACAGTGCTACAGTGGTACAGCCTAAACAGTGCTACAGTGGTACAGCATGATCAAAGTTGCTATGGGAACAACTTTCCTTTTTGTGAATAACTTTCAAACGCCTCTGGGAACATGGTGTAAAATATTAAAGGTCTATGTTTGGTCCATAACTTGAGTGTTGTAGTAAACATCCAGCAATGATTTATTAAAAAAGAAACAAGTGATGAAAAATCACTGTCCACTGACCTACTGACCAAGCAATCACAAACCCAGCACTGACCTACTGACCACGCAATCACAAACCCAGCATTGACCTACTGACCAAGCAATCACAAACCCAGCACTGACCTACTGACCCCACAATCACAAACCCAGCACTGACCTACTGACCAAGCAATCACAAACCCAGCATTGACCTACTGACCAAGCAATCACAAACCCAGCACTGACCTACTGACCAAGCAATCACAAACCCAGCATTGACCTACTGACCAAGCAATCACAAACCCAGCACTGACCTACTGACCAAGCAATCACAAACCTAGCATTGACCTACTGACCAAGCAATCACAAACCCAGCACTGACCTACTGACCAAGCAATCACAAACCTAGCATTGACCTACTGACCAAGCAATCACAAACCCAGCATTGACCTACTGACCAAGCAATCACAAACCCAGCACTGACCTACTGACCAAGCAATCACAAACCCAGCACTGACCTACTGACCCCACAATCACATCACTGACTTACTGACCAAGCAATCACAAACCCAGCACTGACATACTGACCCTGCAATCACAAACCCAGCACTGACCTACTGACCCTGCAATCACAAACCCAGCACTGACATACTGACCCTGCAATCACAGACAGGCTTCCTGGGGATTTGTCCTTTGTTATTTGCAAGCAGGCCATGTTGTATTATGTTTTGTTGGTCTCTTCTTGACTAATAAATGTTTAAGCCACAGATGAAAACCACCTGCTTGTAATACTGGAACGAAGAACTTGTTGTTCATTTGATTGTTTCTTCCTCTGACAGCCGAGCGACGACGGACCAACGGGCACGTCTGAATATGGCCACCTGGCACAGTTTATTGGCTTAATCATTTTCAGTTTACGGTTTTAAGTGATTTTGTATTGGAGAGTAGCATGCAGGTAATCACCTGCTCACAGACATCAGTTCACTCAATCAATTCACAGCATCACTCTCAGACATGAAAACCAGCCTGAGTGGATCTCAGACCTGCATGTCTGCACAACAGGCGTTATGAAGTCATTATTTTAATCAGGAACCCCGCCAGGCCCGGCAGCCTGGCCCAGCCTGGATGTTCTGGACATCCTTGCTGTGTTGATATGGATCACGTTTCCTTCAATGTATTTAGAGCTCATGGTGTTTGTTTTTTTTTCTGGAGCCCATCCCACTGTGATAAGGCCCTAACAGGAAATGACACGGAGAATGTGGAGGAAATGAAGACCGTTTCGAGGAGAAACACGGGAGGAGCCGCACGGGCCATGGGAGAAGATTAGAGACGCGGACACGCGCTTGACCAGAGAACATAACAAAGCAAAGAAGAGCAAGAAAAAGAAATACAGAAAGAAAGATGGACAACTCCTTTCTCCTTTAATCTCTCTAACTAATAGGAAATCAGGAGATCGGCAGATCTATCATCCCTACATACAGGATGTACTGTACAGAGTAAAGACAGGGAGGGGATACAGAGCAGGACAGAGACAGAGAGCAGGACAGAGACAGAGAGCAGGACAGAGACAGAGACCAAGACAGAGACAGATACCAGGATAGAGACAGATAGCAGGACAGAATTCAGTTGATTTCCACTGACTTTACCCACTCATGACCCACTCTAAAATTAAGGCAGCATACAGTGGCTTGCAAAAGTATTCATACTCCTTGAACTTTTCCATATTTTGTCACATTACAACCACAAACATAAATATATTTCATTGGGATTTAATGCGAAAGACCAACACAATGTGGTATACAACTGTGAAGTGGAAAGAAAATTATACATGATTCAAAACATTTTTTACAAATAAAAAACTGAAAAGTGTGTAAAAGTATTCAGTATTTTCTCTGAGTGCAACCAATTGCATTCAGAAGTTGTCTGATGACTGCTAATGACTAAAAAGAGTCCACCTGTGTGTAATCTAATCTCAATACAAATACAGCTGCTCCACGACGGCCTCAGATGTTGGTTAAGAGAAAACAGCATCATGAAGTCCAAAGAACACACCAGACAGGTCAGGAATAAGGTTGTGGAGAAGTTTAAAAAGATTTCCCAAGCTTTGAACATCTCACAGAGCACTGTTCAGTCCATTATCCGGAAATGGAAAGAGTATGTAACACCTGTAAACCTACCAAGACAAGGCCGTCCACCTAAAATGCAGAGATCCACAGCTCAGGTGGACAACTATTAGGCGTGCACTGCACAAATGTGGTCTTTATGGAAGAGTGGCAAGAAGAAAGCCATAAAAAGTCCCATTTGCAGTTTGCCAGAAGACATGTTGGGGACACAGCAAACATGGGGAAGAAGGTGCTTTGGTCAGATGAGACCATAATTGAACTGTTTGGACAAAATGCCAAACGTTATGTGTGGTGGCGAATTAACACTGAACATCACTGAACATCACAATATGGTGGTGGGACCATCATGCTCTGGGGCTGCTTCTCTTCAACAGGGACAGGGAAGTTGGTCAGAGTTGATGTGAAGATGGATGGAGCCTGTTGGAGTCTGCAAAAGACTTGAGACTGGGGCGGAGGTTCACCTTCCAGCAGGACAACGACCCTAAACATAAAGCCAGGGCTACCATGGAATGGTTTAAAACAAAACATATTCATGTGTTACAATGGCCCAGTCAAAGTCCAGACCTAAACCCAATTGAGAATTTGTGGCAAGATCTGACAACTGCTGTTCACAAACGCTCTCCATCTAATCTGACTGCGTTTGAGCTGTTTTGCAAAGAAGAATGGGCAAAAATGTCAGTCACTAGATGTGCAAAGCTGGTGGAGACATACCCTAAAAGACATGCAGCTGTAATTGCAGTAAAAGGTGGTTACACAAAGTATTGACTGAAGGGGGGCTGAACACTTTTGCACATCGCATTTTTCAGTTCTTTATTTGTAAGAAATGGTTTGAATCATGTATAATTTTCTTTGCACTTCACAATTGTTTAGCACTTTGTGCTGATCTTTCACATTAAATTTCAATGAAATACATTTATGTTTGTGGTTGTAATGTGACAAAATATGGAAAAGTTCAAGGGGTATAAATACTTTTGCAAGCCACTGTATTCGAGTAATTAAAATACAGTATGATATGAATCACTTAAAACCCAAGAGCGTAGCCCTGAACCCAGTCCCAGAGAATGGCAGAGTATAGCAGATTATGATGGAGCAGGTAGAGTAGGGTGGAGCAGGTAGAGTATAGCAGATTATGGGGTAGTATGGTGGAATAGACGGAGCATGATATAATATGATGGTACAGGTGGAGTATGGTAGAGCAGTTAGAGAATGGTAGAGCAGATAGAGCAGGTGGAGAATGGTAGAGTATGGTAGAGTATGGTAGATCAGATAGAGTATCCTAGAGCAGGTAGAGCAGGTAGAGAATGGTGGAGCAGGTAGAGAATGGTGGAGCAGGTAGAGAATGGTGGCGCAGGTAGAGTATGGTAGAGCAGGTAGAGAAGGGTAGAGCAGATAGAGTATGGTGGTGCAGGTAGAGTATGGTAGAGCAGGTCGAGCAGGTAGAGTATGGTAGAGCAGGTAGAGTATGGTAGAGCAGGTAGAGAATGGTGGAGCAGGTAGAGAATGGTGGTGCAGGTAGAGTATGGTAGAGCAGGTCGAGCAGGTAGAGTATGGTAGAGCAGGTAGAGAATGGTGGAGCAGGTAGAGAATGGTGGCGCAGGTAGAGTATGGTAGAGCAGGTAGAGAAGGGTAGAGCAGATAGAGTATGGTGGTGTATGGTAGAGCAGGTCGAGCAGATAGAGTATGGTAGAGCAGGTAGAGTATGGTAGAGCAGGTAGAGAATGGTGGAGCAGGTAGAGAATGGTGGTGCAGGTAGAGTATGGTAGAGCAGGTCGAGCAGATAGAGTATGGTAGAGCAGGTAGAGAAGGGTAGAGCAGATAGAGCAGGTGGAGAATGGTAGAGTATGGTAGATCAGATAGAGTATCCTAGAGCAGGTAGAGCAGGTAGAGAATGGTGAAGCAGGTAGAGAACGGTAGAGCAGATAGAGTATGGTGGTGCAGGTAGAGAATGGTGGTGCAGGTAGAGTATGGTAGAGCAGGTAGAGAAGGGTAGAGCAGATAGAGCAGGTGGAGAATGGTAGAGTATGGTAGATCAGATAGAGTATCCTAGAGCAGGTAGAGCAGGTAGAGAATGGTGAAGCAGGTAGAGAACGGTAGAGCAGATAGAGTATGGTGGTGCAGGTAGAGAATGGTGGTGCAGGTAGAGTATGGTAGAGCAGGTAGAGAAGGGTAGAGCAGATAGAGTAGAGTATGGTAGAGTAGAGCAGGTAGAGAATGGTGGAGCAGGTAGAGAATGGTAGAGCAGGTAGAGTATGGTAGAGCAGGTAGAGAATGGTAGAGCAGGTAGAGAATGGTGGAGCAGGTAGAGAATGGTGGCGCAGGTAGAGTATGGTAGAGCAGGTAGAGCAGGTAGAGAAGGGTAGAGCAGATAGAGTATGGTAGAGCAGGTAGAGAATGGTGGTGCAGGTAGAGAATGGTGGTGCAGGTAGAGTATGGTAGAGCAGGTAGAGTATGGTAGAGCAGGTAGAGAATGGTAGAGCAGGTAGAGAAGGGTAGAGCAGGTAGAGTATGGTAGAGCAGGTAGAGTATGGTAGAGCAGGTAGGAGCAGGTAGAGAACGGTCGTGCAGGTAGAGCAGGTAGAGAAGGGTAGAGCAGGTAGAGTATGGTAGAGCAGGTAGAGAAGGGTCGTGCAGGTAGAGTATGGTAGAGCAGGTCAGGTAGAGAACGGTGGTGCAGGTAGAGAATGGTGGTGCAGGTAGAGAGCAGGTAGAGAACGGTCGTGCAGGTAGAGCAGGTAGAGAAGGGTAGAGCAGGTAGAGTATGGTAGAGCAGGTAGAGAACGGTGGTGCAGGTAGAGTATGGTAGAGCAGGTAGAGCAGGTAGAGTATGGTAGAGCAGGTAGAGAAGGGTAGAGCAGATAGAGTATGGTGGAGCAGGTCGAGCAGGTAGAGTATGGTAGAGCAGGTAGAGAACGGTCGTGCAGGTAGAGTATGGTAGAGCAGGTCGAGCAGGTAGAGTATGGTAGAGCAGGTAGAGAAGGGTAGAGCAGATAGAGTATGGTGGAGCAGGTCGAGCAGGTAGAGTATGGTAGAGCAGGTAGAGAATGGTGGAGCAGGTAGAGAATGGTGGTGCAGGTAGAGTATGGTAGAGATAGAGTATGGTGGAGCAGGTAGAGAATGGTGGAACAGGTAGAGTATGGTAGAGCAGGTCGAGCAGGTAGAGGTATAGAGAATGGTAGAGCAGGTAGAGAATGGTGGTGCAGGTAGAGTATGGTAGAGCAGGTAGAGAAGGGTAGAGCAGGTTGAGCAGGTAGAGTAGGGTGGAGGTCGAGGGTAGAGCAGGTAGAGAGGTAGAGAGTATGGTAGAGCAGGTAGAGGTAGAGCAGGTAGAGAATGGTGAAGCAGGTAGAGCAGGTAGAGTATGGTAGAGCAGGTAGAGTATGGTAGAGCAGGTAGAGTATGGTAGTATGGTAGAGCAGGTCGAGCAGATAGAGTATGGTGGAGCAGGTAGAGAATGGTGGAACAGGTAGAGTATGGTAGAGCAGGTTGAGCAGGTAGAGTATGGTAGAGCAGGTCGAGCAGGTAGAGTATGGTGCTACCAATACCAAGGTCATTGGACCACCTCCCAAGGAGTACACATACTGTCATATGGAAGAATATGGAAGACAATGTAAATAAGAGTGCCTGACAATGTAATATTGATGAACTACTACTTTGAATACCTCCACCTACAACCAACCGCAGTTCGTTCTTTTCAATAAGAAGTGACTTGTCTGATAGTGAATTGTCTCTGCACAGTCGTGGCATATTTCCAGTGGCATCTTTAATGACCAACCTGTTTAAAATCAGCAGCTTATGTCTGTATAACTTTTGCATGTATA
Organism: Brachyhypopomus occidentalis; assembly: GCA_020368025.1. Classification (NCBI taxonomy): domain Eukaryota; kingdom Metazoa; phylum Chordata; class Actinopteri; order Gymnotiformes; family Hypopomidae; genus Brachyhypopomus; species Brachyhypopomus occidentalis. Next base: position 1,503,267 of record JAGXOD010000068.1, on the reverse strand, counting down.
TATTGAATAAATGCATACATTTATAAAGTTTTATGCTGGGACTGCATAAATAATATTTACAAAAGCATTTATAGCATAAATGAATATTAAAGCATTCTACTCACACCTGCCCTTTAGTCAAACCAGGCGACTCATGACAGGGGTCACTAAAGGTCACTGCCCGTGTACCCAGAGAGCAGGAGTCCTGGGCGGTCAGTGCAGTGGTGCTGTTAGCCGTGTTGGATTATACTGGCTGTTTAGCGTAGCATAGTCATTAGGTCCAGTCAGAGTCGGGTAGGATGGACCTAAAGCAGTGATCACTGGGAATGTGTGTTGCTCTCTGAGTACCAGTCCCATCACCTTGGAGACACAGCCTGCTTGAGTTACATGTGAAACATCCCAGTTGTTAATCTGCAGAAAGACCAAATGATCACTTAGAAACGGGACCCCTTGGTTGCCATTCACCGTCGTCAAGGCGATGACTCATGAACCTCTGCATTGAACGTGGCCATCTCCGATTGGTCGAGCACGAGTGAGTGTCAGATGCTTTCAGGGGTGGTAATTAAGAGGCGTGTTCATAACTCCGCCTTCTTCCTCAACAACAATCAGGCATCTGCAAGCACAGTCTGGCTTTCAAGCCCACACGGTTAAGTTACACGACCAGCACGCAACTGCGACTCCATACAGTCAAGACTGAGCCAATAGGATACAGCAGTCCTCTGAGACACGGCGGGGTCACTCTGAGACAGGGCGGGGTCACTCTGAGACAGGGCGGGGTCACTCTGAGACAGGGCGGGGTCACTCTGAGACAGGGCGGGGTCACTCTGAGACAGGGCGGGGTCACTCTGAGACAGGGCGGGGTCACTCTGAGACAGGGCGGGGTCACTCTGAGACAGGGCGGGTCACACTGAGACAGGGGGCGGGGTCACTCTGAGACAGGGCGGGGTCACTCTGAGACAGGGCGGGGTCACACTGAGACAGGGCGGGGTCACTCTGAGACACGGGGGTCACTCTGAGACAGGGCGGGGTCACTCTGAGACAGGGCGGGGTCACACTGAGACAGGGCGGGGTCACACTGAGACAGGGCGGGGTCACTCTGAGACAGGGCGGGGTCACTCTGAGACACGGCGGGGTCACTCTGAGACACGGCGGGGTCACTCTGAGACGGGGCGGGTCACACTGAGACAGGGCGGGGTCACACTGAGACAGGGCGGGGTCACTCTGAGACAGGGCGGGGTCACACTGAGACAGGGCGGGGTCACACTGAGACAGGGCGGGGTCACACTGAGACAGGGCGGGGTCACTCTGAGACAGGGCGGGGTCACTCTGAGACAGGGCGGGGTCACTCTGAGACACGGCGGGGTCACTCTGAGACAGGGCGGGGTCACACTGAGACAGGGCGGGGTCACACTGAGACAGGGCGGGGTCACTCTGAGACAGGGCGGGGTCACTCTGAGACAGGGCGGGGTCACACTGAGACAGGGCGGGGTCACACTGAGACAGATATACTTTATACTCAATAATACTCAAATGCTGATTTGAAAGTGTGTGTTTGAGTGAAAGGTCAGTATGTAGTATTTTTGGAAGAGTCCTGTAAAGAGTGAGTCCTGTCTCATCAGAGTGAGTCCTGTCTCATCAGAGTGAGTCCTGTCTTATCAGAGTCCTGTCTCACTATGGCGTCCCATCATCCACACCCTTCACTACACTGTAGAGGCACATGGGTGACTTTCTCAGCACAGAAAAGAAACTTTCAAGAAGAAAGTTGGGGTGGATTTATCCAGGAATCTCCATGCAAGTGAAGAGGATTTTAACAGTTTTAACAGCAAGGCAAAGTAACAACCCACGGCTTTCAGCTCGAAGTGGCTTCAGTGGGTCACATGACTTGCAGGTCACATGACCACGATCATGTGAGTTCGGCAGATGTGCCACTAATTTGTCAGCGATTCTGTTCCAGGAGGACAGAAGAGCAGGAGGGGGAGGGGTTATGGGGAGAGGAATAGAGCATCATCATTACTGCACACACACATGCACGCACACACAGACACACACACACACACACCCAAACGCTCTGCTGCCTCAATCTACGGAAGTGCTAGACTAACTCGGCTGGCGTGTGTGTATGTGCTAGCCAGGAGCAGGGTGGCAGCAGGCCCGCGTGGTGGAGCTACTCGCAGGGCCGCCGGCTCCATATGGCAGCCCACCCGCAGCACGGAGCCGGGACATATGGTCCTGCACACGCGCCCAGAACAACACGGACGGAACCCGCGGGGGGGCCGCCACACCGCCTCCCCCAAGAGGCGCCTGCTGCTGGAGTGTGAGCAGCCCCGGGGCCCCTGGGGCTGCTGGGAACCGCACATGCCTGGCAGCGCACAGGGCTAGTCCAACTCCTGGCCGTGTTGGTGGTCATTTAAGCGCAAGCAACACTGCCCAAGCTGGAAATGGCTGCGAGTGGTTCCTCGTCTGCTGTTTCCGGAGAGGGTTCCAGGCTTTTCTGGACCCTAGAGCAGATGTTCAATTTGTCTTCAGAAAAAAAAAAAAAAAGGCGTGCAGTACACAAGAGCTTCCAGCGCCTCGCAGGGCAAGGACGGTGTGTCTGGCGAGTATGACGAATGTGACGAGTATGATGAATGTGACGAATATGACGAATGTGACGAGTATGACGAATGTGACGAGTATGATGAGCACGGTGAGCGTACGGAGTAGAGTGGGTACGGAAAGTATTCAGACCCCTTTCAATTTTTCACTCTTTGTTTCATTGCAGCCATACGCTAAAATTAAAAAAAAAGTTTATTTCTCATTTTATTTCTCATTAATGTATCACTCAGCAACCCATCTTGACAGAAAAAAAATCACATTGTCATAAGGATTCAGACCCTTTGCTGTGACACTCATATTTAACTCGCATGCTGTCCATTTTTTCTGATTCTCCTTGAGATGGTTCTACTCCTTCAGTGGAGTCCAGCTGTGTTTAATTAAACTGATTGGACCCGATTAGGAAAGGCACACACCTGTCTATATAAGACCTCACAGCTCACAGTGCATGTCAGAGCAAATGAAAATCATGAGGTGGAAGGAACTGCCCAAGGAGCTCAGAGACACAGACACAGATGTGGCCAAGGTTACAAAAGAATTTCTGCAGCACTCAAGGTTCCTAAGAGCACAGTGTACTCCATAATCTTCCTAGACATGACTGTCCTAACTGAGCAATGGTGGGAGAAGAGCCTTGGTGAGAGAGGTAAAGAACCCAAAGATCACTGTGGCTGAGCTCCAGAGATGCAGTAGGGAGATGGGAGGAAGTTCCACAAAGTCAACTATCACTGCAGCCCTTCACCAGTCGGGGCTTTATGGCAGACATACGAAAGACATTTGAAAGCCTACATAGAGTTTGCCAAAAAACACATGAAGGACTCCCAGACTATGAGAAATAAGATTCTCTGGTCTGATGAGATGAAGATTGAACTTTGTGGCGTTAATTCTAAGCGGTATGTGTGGAGAAAACCAGGCACTGCTCACCTGCCCAATACAATCCCAACAGTGAAACATGGTGGTGGTAGCATCATGCTATGGGGGTGTTTGTCAGCCGCAGGGACAGGACGACTGGTTGCAATTGAAGGAAAGATGAATGCGGCCAAGTACAGAGACATCCTGGAAGAAAACCTCTTCCCAGAGTGGCCTGGACCTCAGACTGGGCTGAAGGTTCACCTTCCAACAAGACAATGACCCTAAGCACACAGCTAAAATAACAGTGACTTCAGAACATCTCTGTGACCATTGTTAACTAGTCCAGCCAGAACCCTGACCTAAACCCAATTGAACATCTCTGGAGAGACCTGAAAATGGCTTCCCACCAACGCTCACCATCCACCCTGACGGAACTGGAGAGGATCTGCAAGGAAGAACAGCAGAGGATCCCCAAATCCAGGTGTCGAAAACTTGTTGCATCATTCGCAAGACTCATGGCTGTACTACCTCAAAAGGAGCTTCTACTCTACTAAGGGTCTGAATACTTATGACCATGAGCTATTTCAGTTTTTCTTTTTTAATAAATTTGCAAAAAAAAATTCTGTCAAGATGGGATGCTGTGTACATTAATAAGAAATAAAATTAACTTTTTTGATCTTAGCAAATCGCTGCAATGAAACAAAGAGTGAAACATTTAAAGGGGTCTGAATACTTCCAATAGCCACTGTATGGTGGGCATGATTAGCATCCTGGGTATGGTGAGTACAGTTAGTATGGTGAGTACAGTGTGTCTAGTCAGTAAAGTACTTGTGTGTACGGTGTGTGTGATGTATATAGTGTGTTAATTTTTGTGCTGAACACAGCAGACTCTGTGTCACTTGAAGACAAGTGACTGCATGTCTGTCCAATGCCCTGTCACCCACCTGGACAAGTCTGTCCCCACCTGGACAAGTCTTACTGACAGCAGGGACTCAAGCAGCACACACACTGCATTTGGTCTGAGACACACACATGCTGGAGCAGCTCTAAGTTGGAGACACATAGCCAAAGCATTTGTCCTCTTGTGACACACCTGTTGCAGCTCACAGAAAGGAGGAGGAGATCAGAAGAACCTTCACACACACACACAGGGAGGTCAGAAGAACCCTCACACACAGAGAGGTCAGAAGAACGCTCACACATACACACACACACACACACACACACACACACATACAGGGCGATCAGAAGAACCCTCACACACAGATAGATCAGAAGAACCCTCACACACACACAGGGAGATCAGAAGAACCCCCCCCCCCCACACACACACAGGTAGATCGGAAGAACCGTCTCACACACACACACAGATCAGAACAGGCCTCACACACACAAGGCAGTGTTACTACTTTCACCAATACCAAAGTAGTTACTCCAACTGGATGTTTTAGAAGGAAAGTGACCAGGAAACCAAACCAGCATCGATACACATCACTCTTCATTTTTGAAAAGACACTTTACACCTTTTTAATCCAGCAGAACAAGGAGCATCTTTACTGGCTGCCTGTTGCTGGCTGCCTCCTGCAGGCTCCTGCCACTGGAACACACGCTGCGTTCTGGTGCCGGCGATGAGGGATTGTCACAGAGACGGCAGGGCACTTCGTGCAGGTGCTGGAGCCGTTCTTCTCAGACAGTTATCCTCCCTGACAGTTATCTATGTCCTCTGGATACAGTACAGGAGCAGCAACAGTGCAGAGACGCAGGTCAGCGTCCAGCTGTGCTGAAACCCGCCCTGTAGATGTTCAGTCAGAATAAGTAAGTCGTCAAGGGGATTTCCCTACGCCTGCGTGACACACGGCGCTTGGTACTGAGCAGACACACTGTGACAAAAGCTGAAGGACTGATTTGCCAATACATTCATTTAATAGATGTTGCAGAGATAATTGTGTGTGAAGGCAAACATAGATCAACCCTCGGCCCATATATAATGGATGCATCTCCTCCGCTCCCCTCAACATTTCTCTCTCTATCTCTTCCTCCAATTATATGAAGACGTGGATGTAATTTAAAATACGTTAATAATTCACCGAGGGCGAGCGAGGGAGGAGAGGAGAGAGTATCATAACACATCAGTGTGTCCATGATGGATTAAAAGCTCCGTGTCTCTCGTCCTCTTGCTGTCAATGATTAAAGTGGGGCGTGCCTGGTATCAGAACGAAGCAAAGACCTGCTCTATACACGTCACCTTCAGTGTAAGATTAAACACATGATAAAGCAAGCCCTTTGTTTGATGCTTGGTGAGTGTGTGTGTGTGTGTGTGTGTGTGTGTGTGTGAGGGAGAGAGAGAGAGAGAGAGAGAGAGAGATACAGTCCTGTGTGATGTGAAGTAAGCCGTCTAAGAGCCAGTGTGGAAGCGATTGTCATTATTGCCCTTCATGGTCTTTTGTGGTGCTAATGCTGCTAACATGCCAGGATATCGACCAATTAGCAAGACACTTCACACACTTGTAGGGATTTTGATCATTGCAGAGTAATTACCCAGAATCCACACCAGCATGGCAAGAATGAGCCAGGGAGAGAGAGAGAAGGAGGGAGGGAGGGAGGGATATATATATATATATATATATATATATATATATATATATATATATATATATATATATATATATATATAGAGAGAGAGAGAGAGAGAGAGAGAGAAAGAAAGAAAGAAAGAAAGAGAGGGAGGGACAGAGACAGATAGAGAGTGGGAGAGGGAGTGATGGAGAGATGGAGGGATGGAGAGAGGGAGGGATAGAGATCTTTCAGTGGCTGTACCGATGGTCTCTGGGCAGGCAGTTAAGATCACATCAGCAGCAGGTGTGTAGAAGCTCACATGTTGATCCTATCACTACAGCCTAAAGTAACCCTAACTCTACAGCCTACACTAACCATATCCCTACAGCCTACACTAACCCTAACCCTACAGCCTACACTAACCCTAACCCTACAGCCTACACTAACCATATCCCTACAGCCTACACTAACCCTAACCCTACAGCCTACACTAACCCTAACTCTACAGCCTACATTAACCATATCCCTACAGCCTAAAGTAACCCTAACCCTACAGCCTACACTAACCATATCCCTACAGCCTACACTAACCCTAACCCTACAGCCTACACTAACCCTATCCCTACAGCCTACACTAACCCTAACCCTACAGCCTACACTAACCCTATCCCTACAGCCTACACTAACCCTAACCCTACAGCCTACACTAACCCTAACCCTACAGCCTACACTAACCCTAAACCTACAGCCTAAAGTAACCCTAACCCTACAGCCTACACTAACCCTAACCCTACATCCTACACTAACCATATCCCTACAGCCAAAAGTAACCCTAACCCTACAGCCTACACTAACCATATCCCTACAGCCTACACTAGCCCTATCCATACAGCCTACACTAACCCTAACCCTACAGCCTACACTAACCATATCCCTACAGCCTACACTAACCATATCCCTACAGCCTACACTAGCCCTATCCATACAGCCTACAGTAACCCTAACCCTACAGCCTACACTAACCCTATCCCTACAGCCTACACTAACCCTATCCCTACAGCCTACACTAACCCTATCCATACAGCCTACACTAACCCTATCCATACAGCCTACACTAACCCTATCCATACAGCCTACACTAACCCTATCCCTACAGCCTACACTAACCATATCCCTACAGCCTACACTAACCCTAACCCTACAGCCTACACTAACCATATCCCTACAGCCTACACTAACCCTAACCCTACAGCCTACACTAACCCTAACCCTACAGCCTACACTAACCCTAAACCTACAGCCTACACTAACCCTATACCTACAGCCTACACTAACCCTAACCCTACAGCCTACACTAACCATATCCCTACAGCCTACACTAACCCTAACCCTACAGCCTACACTAACCCTAACCCTACAGCCTACACTAACCCTAAACCTACAGCCTACACTAACCCTATACCTACAGCCTACACTAACCCTAACCCTACAGCCTACACTAACCATATCCCTACAGCCTACACTAACCCTAACCCTACAGCCTACACTAACCCTAACCCTACAGCCTAGGGTCCACTTAAGAGATGGTCTGTCTTGCCAGTGGATATGCTGATGCCGTGGGTGGATGTGCCATTACCAACAGCGGGTGCGTCGATACCAACTGCTACCTGAGGCTCAACATCTACACTGGAGGGACTGTGACTGCTCTGTCTAGAACTATTATTAGAGCTATAAAACTATATTAGAACTATAAAAATGGACTTTTACTAGCGGGCCGCCAATGGAGGATTGGTTCCCTTTTGAGTCTGGGTCTTCCAGAGGTTTCTTTCTAATTCCTGCCTAGGGAGTTTTTCCTTGCCACTGTCGCCTCTGGCTTGCTCATTAGGGATCTGAACCCATACGACTGTAAAGCTGCTTTGTGACAACGTGTTGCAAAAAGCACTATATAAATAAATTTGACCTTGACTAACCCTACACTAACCCTAACCCTAACCCTAACCCTGAACCCTAACCCTAAACCTTAACCCCAAAACTAACCCTACACATTACGCTAACCCTAACCCTAAACTAATCCTAACCCTACATCCTACACTAACCCTATACTCTACACCAATCCTACACCATACACGAACCCTATACCAACTCTAACCCTACACTAACCTTAAACCTAATCCTGAACCTTAAATCGTAACCCCAAAAACTAACCCTAACCCTACACTAATCCTACACCATACACTAATGCTACACTAACCCTGCACCCTACACTAACCCTAATCATACACCGTACACTATCGCTACACTAACCCTACACCAACCCTAACCCTTGTTGTGTGTGTGTGTGCGATCTCCTAAGTGTGATCTTATACCTTCTGATCTTCTAAGTTCTACAAGATCTTAATAAGGTTCTTCTGAACTGAGAAAAAAGAAAAGCTTCCAAAGTGAAATAATGAAATGTAGAGAGTTGAGTGAATCATCCCGTGTAGCACATTTTGTTCATTAAAACACGTCTCCTTTGCCAGAGTTACCTCACTGAATTAATTAAAGGAACACACGAGAGTGGCAGAGGGTGGAAGCTTTTCACAGCTGTTCTGTCTTAATTAAACAACTGACATAGTGTTGTTTCATTCTACTGAAGGGATCATGGGCAAGTTTGGGGTGCTACCACTGATCAGGAGAGCAGGCTAAACACACCACACATTTCACTAAACAGACCACATACTTCACTAAACACACCACACACTTCACACTCCAGTTTCTCCCACATCCGGTACGGCACACTTGGATTGGGAGTAATCTGGGGTAATCTCCAGGGCAATCTCTGGAGTAATCTCCGGGGTAAACTGGATTTAGAATCTAGATCCAACCACAAACCCAGGGTAAAATCCATTGGCCATGTCCAACCTCCCAGTGCAGGGTCTCTAAACTCTACAGTACCCAGGGAAGAGAGTTCCCCAACACACAGAACAAGACCAAAACAGCACACCTGCACCTCTACTGGAGAGAGAACACTGCCTCCTTGTGAAGAAAATTCAGACCATTAACCGTCAGTGAGTGAGTATTAGGTCATCTTTTAACTTAAGTGTGTATCTCATTACAGATCTAATGTGCTGTTTGCAGGCCATGAAATGAGCAGTGCTGGCATTTGTCATGGCAACATGTGCATAAACCACATGTTAGAGAAACAACGCACTCTCTAGGGCCCCCTGGGGGCACTGCGGGAGGCACGGCGATGCTGCCGGGAGACAGTGGAATGTTTTGTTGTCATAGCGCTCTTTATTGGCTGACAGCGTGATGTGACGAGCCCTGAGCCTTCCTCACCGTCAGTGTTCACGCTGGCTTGCTTCTTCATCGCGGTGGTGGAAATGTGACATTATTGCTGGCAGGGGCATTATGGGAGGGATGCTGCTTTGGCTTGTGGGAAACCGGGGAAGGCGTGCGAAGCTCTGCGTGTTCACACTGGCTCGCCTGGTGCCACGCCCACTCACCTGGTGCCTCGCCCACTCACCAGGGCCACGCCCACTCACTAGGGGCCAAACCCACTCATCTTCCACTTGCAGGCCGGGACAGGCCATTTTTCTGTCCATCGTAAATGTGACCACCTGAACAACAACAACTCGTGACTGTGCTCCTTAGTCTTAAGTGTTCTGTAGTCCTTTTCCCTCCATTATGACAACTCCATTTACTCCACAGGATTGCACACCTGTGGTTTTAAGTAAAAGCCTTACATGAGACAGAAAGAGTGCAAGAGAATGAGAAATACAGAAACTGAGATCAAGAGGCAACTGCCAAACCTTCAAACTCTTTTAGAGACTGGGAGATCTCAGCACATCCTCTGCTACATCCTCCCCCCTCTCGCGTCCTCCCATCTGTTTGCCTCGTAACGTCCTCTCATGAACACGCTAATTGCAGGAATCACTTACATTTTCTTAGAACTGGTGGCTGTTTCAAAAACACACAGTAAAAGGCATTCATGGCTCTCTGGGCCAATGAAAAGACATCCAGTTAGCCAATCGTCTTGCAGCCTCTCGACGAGCTATTCCGGCCGTCTGTGGGCCGGGGGGACATCAGCCAGCGGAAAGCAGCTCTGATCTGAAGAGGCCCGTTCTGAAGAGGGCCGTTCTGAAGAGGCCCGTTCTGAGTGCTGCAGCCCACTGGCAGCTGCTTGTTTGGATCACAGCGCCCGCCCAGTCCCTCGTCTTCCTCCGCGCTCTTCCTCTCAGCTCATTTCCCTAAATTGAATTACTGACGTTCTACCCCATTGCACCTCCTCCCTCCGCTGCTAATGTGCAGTCGATTATGCGCTTTCCAAATTTCTCTCCCATCCGTAATGGCGAGGACGACGGGAGCAGCGGCAGAGCCGGGAGCCTCTCCTCCTCCGGCAAAGCCCGTCTGCGAGAGCCGCTCCGTTTAGAGAGACTCCGCAACGGCGGAGTTTCTAAACTCGTCTCCATCAGCCCTGGGGTGTTTGTTAGCAGTTAATATCTCATCTAAATGATTTCCATCTAGTTTTACATTACCACTCAGCCTGGATGCACGTAGGGTAATGGAGCGAGGGCCTCTCCAGGAGACAGGAAGCTACCGGCTGCTTGCTACGTGCTGTTCCTGTTAGCGGAGCAAGACTCGCTCTGTGTCCTCCGTGCTGGGGGGGGGGGAGGGGCCGGGACACAGCAGGTATGACACAGAAACGACAGTAATGAGAAATTAATGTTTTACTGCAGTGGCATGATGCTAATGGGTCCTAGTCCCCCGGCTGAGAGCGATTACAACGCTGCCCGTAGAAGTCTTCAGAAATGCCTGCAGAGGTCACATGACTGACAAGCAAAAGACAGAGTGTAAAACGCTCATTGTGACTTTACCAGTGATATGGTAAAAGCTCAACTATATTTTGCCATATCAAATTAAATGATAAATGATAAATTAAATATTCTAATAAATATGTGACACTGTTCTAGACTAGGAAGAAACTACAAACACAGGCAAGGACCACATAATAGATGAGAGTAGTAGTAATAATAATCATAACAATAAAACAATATAATTATTATTATCACCACAATTCTTGATTAGTAATAATAACAATTATTATTATTATTATTAGTATCATTATTATTATTAGTATTATAATTATTGATGTTTATCATTGATAATTATTCATTAATATTATTTTGTGTGTGACATCTGGTATATTAAGTGTTTGACAGATCAGGGGACATTGTAATTAGTTGCATGACAATACATTTTTTTAAGGTTGATTTGTGAAGCTATTAGTATAGCTTCTGATTTACTGATAATTTAATGTTAATCTCCTGATTTACTGATAATTTAATGTTAATCTTCTGATTTACTGATAATTTAATTTTAGTCTCCTGATTTACTGTTAATTTACCATTAATCTCCTGATTTAATGTTAATTTACTGTTAATCTCCTGGTATACTGTTATTTAATTTCAAAACAATTTTTAGCTCTCAGTGTTTTCATTCAGGAAAGAGGATGGAAGCATGTGGGCGTGGTCAGGAAAGGGGGCAGAACCATGTGGGCGTGGACAGGGTGTGAATTTGTGTAGCAGTAAAACTATCTCCACTACTGCCCTCTACTGTTATGCAAGCTGAAGCATGTAAATAAAGTGATGTGTGAGCCCTGGGGCACGCCAAGAGAAGCCCACCAGTGAGGTATGACCAGAACGACTGTTGTGAAGTATCCTCACTAGGGCAACAGCAAGGAACATATTATGTTAAAGAGTAGTCCACAGATTATTTTAAAGAGCACTACACAGATTATTTTAAAGAGCTAGAGAACTCAAAACGAGTAAAAGTCCTGCTTCATCTTCTTTGCACTGACTGTCTGATTTTAAAGAGATTAAGGTAAAATCATAAAACAGAATATGCAGTTATTCAAAAATAACAGGTGTAACAGAGAAATAAGTGTATGAGGAAGAGAAAAGAGAGAGAGACAGTTAGCGAAACTGAAGGAGAGGAGTTCAGTTCAGCTCCGTATGTAGGGTTAGGGTTAGTATGGTTAGGGTTAGTATGATTAGGGTTAGTAGGGCTAGGGTTAGTAGGGCTAGGGTAAGTATGGTTAGGGTTAGTAGGGTTAGGGTTAGTATGGTTAGGATTAGTAGGGCTTGGGTTAGTATGGTTAGGGTTAGTATGGTTAGGGTTAGTAGGGCTAGGGTTAGTAGGGCTAAGGTAAGTATGGTTAGGGTTAGTATGGTTAGGGTTAGTGTGGTTAGGATTAGTAGGGCTAGGGTTAGTATGGTTAGGTTTAGTAGGGCTAGGGTTAGTATGGTTAGGGTTAGTATGGTTAGGGTTAGTAAGGTTAGGTTTAGTATGGTTAGGGTTAGTAGGGTTAGGGTTAGTATGGTTAGGGTCAGTACGGTTAGGGTTAGTATGGTTAGGGTCAGTATGGTTAGGGTTAGTATGGTTAGGGTTAGTACGGTTAGGGTTAGTATAGTTAGGGTTAGTAGGGTTAGGGAAAATGTGCTTCATGGCCAATATACTAACCTTATAACACACCAATATAACCATATAATACATGCCAATATTGCCATGTAACACACGCCAAAATAACCTTATAACACAAACCAATATAGCCATACAATACACGCCAATATAACCATAAAACACTAATATAACCTTATAACACACAGCGATATTCACAAAACACTCCACACAACATAGATTCATTCCAGTCAAAAATGTCATCTCTCACTAACACTATGAGTGTTAACCCTATCCCTAACCCTATCACTAACCCTAACACTATGATAGTGTTAACCCTATCCCTAACCCTATCCCTAACCCTAACACGATGATACGGTTAACCCTAACACTATCACTAACCCTAACACTATGATAGTGTTAACCCTATCCCTCACCCTACCACTAACCCTAACACTATGATAGTGTTAACCCTATCCCTAACCCTAACACTATGATAGGGTTAACCCTAACGCTAACTCTAACACTATGATAGTGTTAACCCTATCCCTAACACTAACCCTAACCCTAACACTAACCATAACACTATGGTAGGAAAGAATAGAGAAGCCAAATCTACATCCAGACAGAAGAAGCTGGAAGTGGATGGACGTATAATGTGTCACGGGCGTAGACCATGTCACGCACGGGCGTAGAACGTGTCACGGACATTCTGGACCTTTAAGTTTGTAAATCAAACAATCGCAGAAATGTTCAAACACATTCTATAAATGACCCATGATTTTCGTATCCACAGTGGACACACAGTGAACAATGACATCAATATGCACATTAAACACCAGCATATCATTAATAATCAATAACTGTCTCAGAAAGGTCAGATGAGAAAGAAAGTTGATGATATGTAAATGAATCCACACTGGACCTTACAAACACATGTTTACAAAAAATATTTAACAGTCTTCCTGGATAAGCAAGGTCGCATCACTGTGAAATAGCTCACACAAGTCTTGCTGCATCTCACTAAGTCTCACTAAGTATGTATGAGTTATATTTAATGTGTGGCACTCTTTGACAATGTCAGTCAGGACAACGAGTATCTACGGGGGGCTTATCGCAACGCTGGACATGGGGCATCAGGGCATGGGGCATCAGAGAACAGGGCATCAGAGCATGGGGCACTAGAGCACAGGGCATCAGGGCATGGTGTATCAGGGCACGGTCACACTATTTGAGGAGGTGTGAGGATCTAAGCAAACGTACTACTTCTCTGCTTGGAGGATAATCCTCATTCTATCTCTCAAACACACACACACACACACACACACACACACACATATGCCTTGAGTCCATGCAGTGCATTTATTGCCTTCATTAATAACTTTGTCTGTCAGTGTGGAACATATCACCTTGAGGTGCCAACAGTATGCCACCAAAGATAAGATAAGACCATGGAGGAAGGGAGAGTGTGTCAGAGACAGGGAGAGAGAGAGGGAGAGAGAGAGAGAGAGGGGGAGAGGGGGAGAAAGAGAGGGAGGGAGAGGGAGAGAGAGAGAGAGAGAGAGGGGGGGAGAGGGGGAGAAATAGAGGGAGGGAGTGGGAGAGAGAGAGAGGGAGAGGGGGAGAAAGAGAGAGAGGGAGAGAGAGAGAGGGAGAGGGGGAGAAAGAGAGGGAGGGAGATGGGGAGGAGGGGAGTGTCCTGCGTGTCCTGGCCTGGTTGGAATATCTCTTTCTTCGTTTCTTAGTCACTCAGGTCAGTGGCCACAGAGGCTCCCAGCACTGCTGCAACCCGTCGGGGTTGGCATGGCAACTAGCTCGTGTTCCACCTACCATGACGACGGCCATATTGTTGGAGTTTCAAACATAGCCCCCCCACCCACCCCCCACTCTCTCTCTCTCTCTCTCTCTCTCTCTCATCACTTCTACCCTTCACTTTCTCCCTGGCTGTCTCATTCCTCCTCCCTCTCTCTCTTTCTCCATCCCTCTCTTTCTCCCTCTTTCCCCGTATTGTTCCAACACTCATCTGTCTTCTTCAGATAGCAATTAAATTCTCCACTGTGCATTTTTATTGCATTATTTCCATAATATACAGCTCTCTACCAGCAGAAGTCAAAGAGGATTTGCAAACTGAAAATTGCGTTATAAAATAAAATGAGAGGGAGAGAAGAAATGACATTAGAAGGATATTTCACACTGGTACTTACGCAACACTGCTACCCAATGGGAAAAAAAAAGAATACACATACATAACCTAAACCTAACCCTGCAAATATTATAAGTGGAGGTCAGCTAAGCTCTGTTCCACTGGGTCTCCTCATGTGTAAAACTGCTTTTTTAAAGAAAGAGTCCAGGTTGAACTGCCCCGTTGGGTAAGCTGCTCCTCACCAACGGATATCTCCTCTGCTAACCGTGACTGAGAAGAGCATGCCCCGTCTGGAGGGCCGTTACCGTGGTTTCAGATGTACTCTGCACTGATCCCTCCTGTGCTACACCGCGTCGTGAGCACAGTCGACAGCGGCCTGGTGTCCGCGCGCACAGATGTCAGAGCAGCGTGTGAGTCCGTGATGCTGACTGTCGACATGGTTTCCTTCAGCTTAGAAGTGATGGGGGCCCAGCGGTACCTACGCAAACCTCCCTCCTCCATCCTCTCCATCACTCCCTCCATCCTCCAGCAGGGGGAAGCAAGGCTTTCTGCCCTGGAGAGCCCTTCGGAACTGTAGGCCAAGCCGCCTGCAGTCCCACCCAATCACGGCTCAGCTACCGCACACGGCGTCACCTCTTCAGCCAATCACGGCTCAGCGAACGCACAAGGCGTCGCCTGTTCAGCCAATCACGGCTCGGCGAATGCACAAGGCGTGGCATGCTCAGCCAGAGTGGAACCATTACGTCATTTCACCTGCAGCACGGTTACTAAATAAGGACTGGGCTGCCACAGGGAGAAAAGTGTGCTGTTGTGTCGAAGTTACATCACTGCTGTCTTAATGCTCCCAGAGGAACCTAACAGAGCCTCACACACACACACACACACGCACACAAACACACACACACAAACAAACAGCGATGGAAGCAAAACAAACACCATAGCCTCAAGAGAAGATTTCATTTGTGTAATTTGTGTGTGGGTGTGTGTGTGTGTGCATGTGAGATAAAGAGGATGTAAGAGAAATAAAAACACCCTGTAATAACACCTGCTGAATGAAAGATCCCCAAAATCCATGATTGTGTGTGTTTGTGTTTTTAAAACAAATATCCCTAAAGACATGTACATGTGTGTGTGTGTGTGTGTGTGTGTGTGTGTGAGTTACGCTCCCGGGCATCTTGACAGGAGGTTATCTGATCATAGGTGGGTTCATCTGCTCTGATAAACCATCTGCCCTACTTTCAAACTGCAAACATCTAGTCTCAAGCTCTCTCTCCTTTTCTCTCTTTCCTTTTCTCTTCTTCTCTCTCTATCTCTCTTTCCTCTCCCTCTTTTCTCTTCTTCTTATCTCTCTACCTCTCTCCTTTTCTCTTCTCTCTCCATCTCTTTCCTCTCCCTCTTTTCTCGCTTCTTCTTCTCTCTCCATCTCTCCTTCCTCTCTCTCTTCCTTTCTCTCCCTCTCCCTCGTTCTCCCTCCTTTCCCTCTGCCACTCCCCTTCTTGTCACCGTCTCTCATCAGGACACAGGGGCACTGCTGCGTGGCCTCTCCCACACACTGAGGGTTTGGTGGGCATTAGTGTTATCAGTGTTACCCAGCCACCCTCAGACCACCATGACACCACGACCCCAGCACACGCCCTGACACCCACACCATGACCTCAGCACGTGCCAGTACTGGCACAGGTTCTCGCTGTCACACACACACACACACACACACACACACACCCTGACACACATGGATGAGTGACGCAAGTGCGGCACTGCATGAAACCGGATTATACGCGGCTGCACACACTCCACCATGAACCGGCCGGAAACCACATGGTCACGCCCCGTCTGATGGAGGACTCCACCTTCACTCTGCTCTCTGCTCTCTTCGCTCTCCAGCACTGACCCCGGGGCCTCTCTGCTGCAGAGCCTGCTGGGCTTAGCCTGCTGATAGAAGCCCCGTCCCTCCTTCCATCGCCCCGCCCCCCATGGATTACAGCGCATCAGTGAAAGCCTGTAGCCCGCTGACTCCTGACACCAGAACACAGTGAATCCACACACACTGGACCCACACACACTCTGAACCCACACACACACTGAACCTACACACACACTGACCCCCCCCACACACAAACTGAACCTACACACACACTGACCCCCACACACACACTGAACCAACACACAAACTGAATCTACACACAAACCGAACCCACACACACTGAACCCCCACACACTCTGAACCCACACACATACACTGAACCCACACACACTCTGAACCTACACACACAATCAACCCGCACACACTCTGAACTTACACACACTAAACCTACATTCACACTGAATCCACACACTGAATCAACACAAAGTGAACCTACACACACACACACTGACTCCACACACACACACTGACCCCCACCACACGCACTAATCCCACACACACACATTGACCCCCCCCCCACACACACACACACACAATGACCCCACACCCTCCTCAGAACAGACGGAGTGTCCCAGTATTTGCTGCAGCTGCAGATCTGACACTGTAACCCACCTCCATCATCACCAGCGCAAACACTTCCTGTTTATGGACGAAAATTTGGAAGGAATGGAATTTCCAGGGCAATAGGACCAGAGATCCCTACGCCATCTTCACTGTCTTGGCATCACTTTATATGTGTGGAGATCTGCTGTGATGCAGGGACACATGATCCAGTTGATCAGCTGAGGCTAGCCTTCAGTGATTTGCTCCTTCCTTCATTGGAAATCACACCATGTAAAGGTATAAAAATGAGCTCAGTGTAAAGGTGGAAACAGGCAGCTCCACAGGCAGAGCTTCAGTCTCCCCATACACACAAATCCGTGCTTCCTTAACAGTGAGTGCAGCTGGGTCAGAAGCCAACTGGAAAACCTCCTAACAGAGATTTTGAGGTCCTCAGAGTTCACACAGATGCCATCATCTAAAGACAGCAGTGGGTCTGTCACATGAGGTGGGTGATAAAGGGATGAGGAGTGAGGGAGGAAAAGAGAGGGGAGTGTGAGAGAGAGAGAGATGAGGGGGTGGTAAGAGGGAGGGGAGAGAGAGGGTGAGGGAGAGAGAGAGAAAGGGAAAGAAAGAGTGTGAAAGGGAGAAAGAGAGAGAGGGAGAAAGTGAGAGAGAGTATGAATAATGAATAAAGAACAAGGGAGACTGAGGAAAGGAAGACAGAAAGTCAGAGTACACAGAGAACACACCTAAGGAAATCAACACACATTTGTTTAAACACTTTAGAGTTGAACGATTAAAGAGTTCAAGAATTATTTCCCTCAAATTTTAACTCTAGACCTGAAGACCGAGTCCCAGTCACTGGGTTTATTTACCAAATAAACTTCAAATGACTCCAGAAGACTTCACCTCCTGCCTTACGTGTGAGGATCAGTGCAGCAGGGCGGAGACAGAGGTGAGACAGAGGTGAGGGGCAAAACCAACAGGAGTCCCGTTTCATAATACAAACAGCAACATGCAAAGTGCTGCTAATTGCTCCAAGAGCCCAAAGCTGTGGTTCTGACCTGTGGGTTTGTGCAAACTGAACCTTAGTGTCATGCTTTGAAGGCTGAGGGGGACAGGGGTTACCGTCTCCTACACTGTAGCACAGCTGTGACTGTCCCCTACACTGGAGGACAGCTGTACCCGTCCCCTACACTGGAGGACAGCTGTACCCGTCCCCTACACTGGAGGACAGCTGTACCCGTCCCCTACACTGGAGGACAGCTGTGACTGTCCCCTACACTGGAGGACAGCTGTGACCGTGCCCTACACTGTAGCACAGCTGTGCCCGTCCCCTACACTGGAGGACAGCTGTGGCTGTACCCTACACTGGAGGACAGCTGTGGCTGTCTCCTACACTGCAGGACAGCTGTGACCAACCCCTACACTGGAGGACAGCTGTGACTGTCTCCTACACTGGAGGACAGCCGTGACCGTCCCCTTCACTGGAGGACAGCCGTGACCACCCTCTACACTGAAGGACAGCTGTGACTGTACCCTACACTGCTGTGACTGGAATACACTGGAGGGATACTGCAGGGACGGTGGAGAAATATGAAGGCAGTAGGAGTGTGTAGTGAGAGGAGTCTGAGAGCGTGACATGCTCTGACAGGGTGTTCTCTCACTTCTCCATTCTCTTAAACATAACACAAAAAACAGTATAGTTTGACCACAAGACTAGTGAGCTGTTAAATCCAATTATGTCCAATTACCCAAGACTGCTTGTAACAAAGGAGAAGCAGTATATCTGGGAAGGGCAGAGGAGGCCGGAGTGTGTGCTGTCAGTAGGACTCAGTCCTTCAGAGTACCAGTCAACCCCAGAACCCTCAGGAGGGGACGGTGGTGGCTTTGGGAAGGTTGCACACGCTGCTTTGGAAGCACCAGCGAGAGAACCAGAAAAGTGTACCAGAAAAAATGGAGTTATATTTTTTATGATTCTAGATCTTGAGACAGATAAAGGTGGAGCAGGATGAAGGAGACAGATAAAAGCGGAGCAAGATGAGGGAGACAGATGAAGGTGGAGTAAGATGAGGGAGACAGATGAAAGCGGAGCAAGATGAGGGAGACAGAAAAAGGCAGAGCAGGGTGAAGGAGACAGATAAAGGTGGAGCAGGATGAAGGAGACAGATAAAGGCGGAGCAAGATGAGGGAGACAGATAAAGGTGGAGTAAGATGAGGGAGACAGATAAAGGCGGAGTAAGATGAGGGAGCCAGATAAAGGCGGAGCAAGATGAGGGAGACAGATAAAGGTGGAGCAGGATGAGGGAGACAGATAAAGGTGGAGCAAGATGAGGGAGACAGATAAAGGTGGAGCAGGATGAGGGGGACAGATAAAGGTGGAGCAGGATGGCTCTCGGGACAATGGACTGAAGATGAGATCCACAAATATTACAAACCTCGCTTCAGAGTATGACTACGTGGGTTCAGAACAAAACACTGTAGGTATACATGTTAGTTACTAATAGTGAGACTCTACTGTGTGTGTGTGTGTGTATCTGTATGGGGGGTACGTGTGTGTACATGTGAGTGTGTGTATGTATGTGCGTGAGTGATGAGAGTGTGTGTGTGGGTGTGTGTGCGTGTGTGAGTGGCAAGAGTGTATCAGGCTGTGTGTGTGTGTCTGTATGGGGGGGTACCTGTGTGTGTGTCTGTATGGGGGGGGGGGGTGTGTGTACGTGTGTGTGTGTGTGTGTGGGTATGTGTGCGTGCGTGAGTGGTAAGAGTGTATCAGCTGTGTGGTGTGTGTGTGTGTTTGTGCGTGAGTGGCAAGAGTGTATCAGGCTGTGTGTGTGTCTGTATGGGGGGGTACGTGTGTGTACGTGTGAATGTGTGTGTATGTATGCGCGTGAGTGGTGAGAGTGTATCAGGCTGTGTGGTGTGTGTGTGTGGGTGTGTGTGCGTGCGTGAGTGAGTGGTAAGAGTGTATCAGCTGTGTGGTGTGTGTGTGTGTGTGTGCGTGAGTGGTAAGAGTGTATCAGCTGTGTGGCGTGTGTGTGTGTGTGTGTGTGTGTGTGTGCGTGAGTGGTAAGAGTGTATCAGGCTGTGTGTGTGTCTGTATGGGGGGGTACCTGTGTGTGTTTCTGTATGGGGGGGGGGGGTACGTGTGTGTACGTGTGTGTGTGTGTGTGGGTATGTGTGCGTGCGTGAGTGGTAAGAGTGTATCAGCTGTGTGGTGTGTGTGTGTGTTTGTGCGTGAGTGGCAAGAGTGTATCAGGCTGTGTGTGTGTCTGTATGGGGGGGTACGTGTGTGTACGTGTGAATGTGTGTGTATGTATGCGCGTGAGTGGTGAGAGTGTATCAGGCTGTGTGGTGTGTGTGTGTGGGTGTATGTGCGTGCGTGAGTGGTAAGAGTGTATCAGCTGTGTGGTGTGTGTGTGTGTGTGTGCATGAGAGGTAAGAGTGTATCAGGCTGTGTGGTGTGTGTGTGTGTGTGTGTGTGTGTGTGTGCGTGAGTGGTAAGAGTGTATCAGCTGTGTGGTGTGTGTGTGTGTGAGTGTGTGTGTGTGTGCATGAGTGGTAAGAGTGTATCAGCTGTGCGGTGTGTGTGTGTGTGTGTGTGTGTGTGTGTGTGTGTGTGTGTGTGTGCGTGAGTGGTAAGAGTGTATCAGCTGTGTGGTGTGTGTGTGTGTGTGTGTGTGTGAGAGGTAAGAGTGTATCAGGCTGTGTGGTGTGTGTGTGTGTGTGTGTGTGTGCGTGAGAGGTAAGAGTGTATCAGGCTTTCACACACATCCCTGTCCCAGATGAGAACACTCAAGCAGTATCCAGGTGACAGCAGCTTGTCGCCCCCGGTGATGAGCCAGAGGATGGAAGGACACTGCGTCCATGCCAACACACGGCCCAGGAGCGCACAGTACCCGCTCAACGCTAACGCTAACCCCAAACCTACTCGCTGTTGGTACCAGGAGCTCCGATCCTCACTACAGACAGCACGATCTACAGAGGGGACAACACACTCTACAGAGGGGACAACACATTCTACAGAGGGGACGACACATTCTACAGAGGGGACGACACATTCTACAGAGGGGACAACACATTCTACAGAGGGGATGACACATTCTACAGAGGAGACAACACATTCTACAGAGGAGACGACACATTCTACAGAGGAGACGACACATTCTACAGAGGGGACAACACATTCTACAGAGAGGACGACACATTCTACAGAGGAGACAACACATTCTACAGAGGAGACGACACATTCTACAGAGGGGACGACACATTCTACAGAGGAGACAACACATTCTACAGAGGGGACAACACATTCTACAGAGGGGATGCACGTAATTTCACATGGTATAGTGTACATGGAACAGAGAAAGATTACAAATGACAGAAGAACTTGTGTGGATGGATGGATGGTTGATACTGATGTAAATACAATTTACAAAGCCAAGTGATTAAAACTGTAACAATTAAAATGTAATAATTGAAACGAACTACATGTAATGATTACAATGAGCATGAGTCCCGTATCCAAACAGATGGACCACAGACCACAACAGACAGGCACAATTTTCCTAATCACATTTGCCAAGCACAAAATGAAGAGAAGAATGCAGGTGGGTGAATGGCTGATAACAGGTGTGTTGACCAGCTACTGTACATCACTGTAACTGCCCTGCTACTGTTCAGCTCTGCTACACTAATTACTAATCAAGTTTCACCAGAAAACTCAGAAACATCAATTTTTTTTCACTGTTTAGTCAGTGTTTGTCTTACAGTGTTTGTCTTACAGTGTTTGTCTTACAGTCAGTGTTTTCAGTGTTTTCAGAATATCAGTCTTACAGCTGATATTCATTTACTCAATTTCCCTTTTTAAAACGTGAGATTAACACCTTCACATGCAGACGTGCCGCGCTGAGCGAACAGCTATGACTGAAATGAGTGTTACAAACGGCAGGCTAAAAACCTCAACTGTGAAACTAATGTCAACAACTGGAATTCAGCAACAACAAGTGGAATTCAGCAACAATAACTGGAGTTCAACACCACACAGGCCACACCCCTGCTGCTCACCACACGGGCCACACCCTTGCTGCTCACCACACAGGCCACACCCCTGCTGCTCACCACACGGGCCACACCCTTGCTGCTCACCACACAGGCCACACCCCTGCTGCTCACCACAAAGGCCACACCCCTGCTCGTCTGCTCATTGTAATGCACAACCTCACGCCCCACCCACCACCCCCTCAGGCCACACCCCTGCTCGTCTGCTCATCGTAATGCACAACCTCACGCCCCACCCACCACCCCCTCAGGCCACACCCCTGCTCGTCTGCTCATCGTAATGCACAACCTCACGCCCCACCCACCACCCCCTCAGGCCACACCCCTGCTCGTCTGCTCATCGTAATGCTGGTGTTTAAGACTCACAGAACGTTAATGGTGATGAACAGCTGGGCTTTGTGGAGGGCGAATTATCAGTCTGACAATTCACTTCATTCTGATGACCAATGCTACCTCAGAGGCCACCACCCCCTCAGGCCCCGCCCACCACCCCCTCAGACCCACCTGTGTGTGTGTCTGCTGTGTGCAGAATTGTGGTTTGAATCCTTCTGGACATTCTGGCTCTCTTTCGTTCTTCTGTCTGTGGTTAATTTCAGTAGCTGAGGGAGAGAGAAGGAATGTAAGAGTGGGTCTGTTGGCATGTGTGTGTGCGCATGGGTATGCATGTGTGTGTGTGTTTATGCATATATCCACGTGTGTGTGTGCATGTGTATGCATATATATACGCGTGTGTGTATAATGCATGTGCGTGTTTCCTTGCAAGCGTTTGCTTAATCTTGCTTGCATGATGTGTGTCTCTGGCATC
Organism: Brachyhypopomus occidentalis; assembly: GCA_020368025.1. NCBI lineage: Eukaryota > Metazoa > Chordata > Actinopteri > Gymnotiformes > Hypopomidae > Brachyhypopomus > Brachyhypopomus occidentalis. The sequence continues at coordinate 1,480,380 of JAGXOD010000068.1, read as the reverse complement.
TGAATTAGACTGAATGTGTGTGTGTGTGTTTGTGTGTGTGTGTGCGTGTTTTTGAAGTGTTTGTGTGGTTGCCCAGAGTGCACCTGTCTGTTTAGTGTTGTTTGTGGGTTGGGGAGGGCGGGGGGTAAGCAACGCACAGATGTGTGTGTGTGTGTGTGTGTGTGTGTGTGTGTGTGTGTGGTCGCTCCTGTTATCTCCTTTTGCCAGGCTCACACAGTGCGCAGAAACAGTCTGCTGTGGGCTGTCCATCAGCTTATCATACAGACCCGCAAAAATGTCACAGAGAAGGATAGAGAGAAAGAGGGAGAGGGAGAGAGGAGGGAGAGGAGAGGAGAGAGGGAGGGACAGAGGAGACAGAGAGAGAGAGAAAGAGGGAGGGAAAGGGAGGGAGAAAGAGAGAGAGGGAAAGAGAGAGGAGAAAGAGAGAGAGAGAGAGAGGGAGAGACAGAGAGAAGGAATGAATGACAGCGAGAATAGACAGAACGCAGAGGTGCAGTGTGACCCCAGCAGGCACCCTTATCTCTGCTCCTCACTCCCATACACTTTACTGCCGCTTGCTGCAAGGCATTCTGGGAAACCATAGTCCTTATGGCTTATTCTGACATGAAAGGGCATGGATTGTCTTTTTCATGGCTTTGTTCTTTCTCTCAATCGCCACACTGAGATGGGTGATAGGTGATCCGCAGGTGGTGGAGTTGTGACAGATCTGTGACAGAAACTCCTGACAGTTTCTTTGGAAATAATTAGAACCCTGATTCCTGAATGATTTATCAGAGAGGATGTCTCCAGCTGCCATTCGGCGTACGCATTGGTGTGTGTGTTGTTTGTGTGTGTATGCTTGCAGTTTGTATGCATTTATGTTCGCCTTTTATGTGTGCGTGCATGTGCGTATATGTACATGAGAGTATTATATGTGTATGTATGTGCATAGTGCATATGTGTGCGTGTGTGTGTGTGTGTGTGTGTGTGTGTGTGTGTGTGTGTTTTGTAGCATGGTCATTTTCTCAAGAGACAGCTTCATTATTTGATGGCAACAGAAACTCAGTTTACACTACAAATATCCTCCTGTGTGCTTCTGACATCAAACACACACACTCAAACTCTCACTCAAACTCTCTCTCTCTCCTTTGCGCGTGCGCACACACACACACACACGCACAAACACACACACACACCATCATCTTGGTGGACACCTGTTTGAGGTACATTGCTCCTAGCACCCCGAGGAGAGGGTCAGTAATATGAGTCTGGATTCTGACTGAGACGAGGACGAGATTAGAATAGACACAGCAGGACACTGACAGCCCAGCAAACACCCGTCTCTCTCTCAAAGGCACACACACACACACACACACACACACACACGCACGCAATCTCTCCCCTGTGTTGACAGAGTCACACACCTTATAGCCCATCTGTTAGCGCAGGGTTCATTCACAATACATGTATGCATAGCACAACAACCCAGAAAGGGGTTCAGCAGAGAACGTATTAGATAAGAATGTGAAACTACATAAGTATTGATAGATAAAGCTCAAATTAACCATTTACATCATAAAAAGAACAACAATCTCATGTTGTTCATATCACCTCATATATCAGAGAGAGGGAGAGAGAGAGAGAGGGGCGAGAGGAAGAGAGAGAGAGAGAGAGAGAGAGAGAGACATAGGCCACAATACACAAAAGGTTTTATTATCTCTTTACCTCACACCTTATATCACACATTTATATATTTATATATGGAGCTGAAGAAAACACATGTTTATATGTGGAAATGTGGACATGAGCCAGAAAGACTCTTCAGATTTTCAAAAGACATTCTGAAATTGCTCCAAATGATAAAAAAAACATAACCTTCAAAAAACCCCATAAATCGTTTTTTGCCCATTGAAGAAATGAATCCACCTGAACCTGATGTTCCACGAATACAACACTGTTCACTTCATACAGCTGTGATGTGGCTGCCCACGGAATTCACTACAACCACAGTTACCTATAGCTCAGGTGGAGGGAAATTCACCTCTAAATAGATCTCCACCTGATTGGTTGCCACTCCGCCTCCCTCAGCTGATTGGCTGCCAGTCCTAATCCTCCCCCACCCTCAGCTAATGTGCATCTGGCCCAACAAAACCCTCTCATAGGAAAAACATGATGAATGATGGGAAGACGAGAGGAGTGACTTTCCGGCAAATGAATAAACACTTCTGCCAAGACAGCGAATGAGAGGCGGAGGAGGAAGCATAGTGCTCCAGGCGTCAGCCAATCAGGCTCCTGGGTTAGGGCCCGGCCCCTGCGGCAGATGCCCAGTTCTGCTTGGGCACACGCTGAGCTGGTGCAGCTGGACAGCCGCTGGATGAATGTGATGTCTGACTCATTACTATTCATGAGCCTGAAGGGGAGGGGGCGGGGCATTTCCAAATGGTAAATTAAAAACTGCGGCTGTTATGGCATGTTGCCACAGGAATGGGAGGAGAGAAATGTGGAGAGAGAAAGGGAAAGAGAGAGAGAGAGAGAGAGAGAGAGAGGGAATGGAGAGGAGAAGAGATTGAATGCATAATGCTCCACAACCAGGGAGCCCCTCCCACCCCATCAGCCCCCCCTCTGTGTCCACCCTCCTGTGCCCCTCACCCCTTTTCTCCCCTTTTCTCACATTTTCTCCCTCTCTGATCTGATACACATCTAAAGCTGCCTGTATCATCCCAAGAGAATGTCACTAACCCATTACACTGTGAATGAAACCAACCAATCACCACGATGAGAATTAAAACAACCAATCATTTCACTCTTCACAACCAAGCAGCAAAATAACCAGACCCAGTGTAACATGAGACATTCCACATGCACTCACAGGCACTCAGACTAATTTTCATTTAATGTAAGATCAATTTAACCTTTAACGGACAGACTTGAGTTAAACAAGGAACAAACCAAAACTCCCAAGTGTGTGTGTGTGTGTGTGATCATGTGTATCTCAGCATGTATGTCTCAGTCCGCAGAGATCAGTGTTCAGTTCCCGTCCCTGTAATGTTGTAATCCATGTTATTTGTATGTGTGTGTGTTTGTGTGAGTGTAACTGCATGTGTATGAGTGTGTGTATGTGTTTGTGTGAGTGTAACTGTGTGTATGAGTGTGCGTGTATGTGTTTGTGTGAATGTAACTGTGTGTATGAGTGTGTGTGTGTGTGTTTGTGTGAATGTAACTGTGTGTATGAGTGTGTGTGTGTGTTTGTGTGAGTGTAACTGTGTGTATGAGTGTGTGTATGTGTTTGTGTGAGTGTAACTGTGTGTATGAGTGTGTGTATGTGTTTGTGTGAGTGTAACTGTGTGTATGAGTGTGTGTATGTGTTTGTGTGAGTGTAACTGTGTGTATGAGTGTGTGTGTGTTTGTGTGAGTGCAACTGTGTGTGTGTGTGTGTGTGTGTGTGTGTGTGTGTGTGTGTGTGTGTTTGTGTGTGTGTGTGTGTGTGTGTGTGTGTGTGTGTGTGTGTGTGTGTGTGTGTGAGTGTGTGTCTTCTGCCCCTCCCATTTCCCAACTCCCTTTTCTATTTGGCTTTTTATTGTGCTGCAAGTGAGAAAAAAATATATGAAATATTCAACACCTGTCCAATTTAAGCCTGGGACAAGAGGTTGGATGGTGTGTGTGAGTGTTTGTGTGTGTGAGAGAGAGAGGGAGGGAGAGATAGAGAATTATGTGACAGAGAGAGAAGAAGTTTGCTAGAAAGATAAAATCACCAGACAGTAGTGGGTAGTGGGAATGAACTACAGTGAGACACAGCATGAGAAAGCATGAGACGGCATTAGACTACACGAGACCCTATGAGACTGCATGAGACAAAGTGAGACAACATGAGACAGTATGACCACTGTTGGACACTCTCTGCCTAACCAGTGCCAGAAGGACTGTGGTCTTAATTCAGTACCAGAGGGTCAGTACCAGAGGGTCAGTACCAGAGGTTCAGTAGCATAGGTTCAGTACCTGAACTGGGGCTGGTGCTGTTTATCAGGCAATGGAAACAAACACCACATTAAGTGTTGAGTTTGGATGTAGTTACCCTGGCAACAAATACGTTCTCCTGTTTCACACCAACAACACAGTTTTGGCACAACACGATGCTTCCAGTTCAACTCTAGTTACAGGAGTGCAAAGGTCAGGCTCAGAGGTACGTCCCAAGGTCAGAGGTACGTCCCAAGGTCAGAGGTATGTCCCCAGGTCAAGCACAGAGGTACGTCCCCAGGTCAGAGGTACGCCCCCAGGTCAGAGGTACGTCCCCAGGTCAGAGGCACGTCCCCAGGTCAGAGGTACGTCCCCAGGCCAGAGGTACGTCCCAAGGTCAGAGGTACGTCCCCAGGTCAGAGGCACGTCCCAAGGTCAGAGGTACGTCCCCAGGTCAGAGGTACGTCCCCAGGCCAGAGATACGCCCCCAGGCCAGAGGTACGTCCCCAGGTCAGAGGTACGTCCCCAGGTCAGAGGTACGTCCCAAGGTCAAGCACAGAGGTACGTCCCCAGGTCAGAGGTACATCCCCAGGTCAGAGGTACGTCCCAAGGTCAGAGGTATGTCCCCAGGTCAAGCACAGAGGCACGCCCCCAGGTCAGAGGTACGTCCCCAGGCCAGAGGCACGTCCCCAGGCCAGAGATACGCCCCCAGGTCAGAGGCATGTCCCCAGGCCAGAGATACGCCCCCAGGTCAGAGGCATGTCCCCAGGTCAGAGGCACGTCCCAAGGTCAGAGGTACGTCCCCAGGCCAGAGGCACGTCCCCAGGCCAGAGATACGCCCCCAGGTCAGAGGCATGTCCCCAGGTCAGAGGCACGTCCCCAGGTCAGAGGTATGTCCCCAGGTCAGAGGTACGTCCCCAGGTCAGAGGTATGTCCCCAGGTCAGAGGTACGTCCCCAGACACTAATTTGTTAAACACATCTCCAAAGGCTTTGCAAGGAACACCAGTCTTGTTAAATGACTGCATAATTTGACTGCATAAAAGGCCTCTCCTGTTCTCTCCTTTATTTTTCTCCAATAAAAATGCCCCCTGTCTATCCCTCTTCTCCTCTTACCCCCTTTCCCCCCCTCCCTCTCTCTGGAGTGAATGTGATCTGCCATTCCCAGCCTGCTAAGAGCCAGTACATTCTTCATTACAGATGGCAGCTCACTGACTGATTGATTAACAGCCAGTTGATGCCACAGCGGTAATTACCAGCTTTATTTAACTCAAAAAAACTTTATTTAACTCAAACTTTATCGTGCACAAAAACAGGCAGTTAGTTGTATTAACACACACGATGCTGAAGGCTGAGACAACATAAATGCATAGCAGGATTACACACAGCCTGCTTTCACAACACTGATGCATATTGTCCGCAAAGGCTCCATTAGATATACTGGTCTTGCAAATGAATTAACAAAACTCTGTTAAGCCTTTAAAGGGGTCAGCGGTCAAGGTTACAGCTGTATTATGTGAATGTTGTGATTCAAAACTCTCCCAGTGCACTGTGGTGGAGGTCGTGAAAGCGGACACACAGAGACATCGTGTTGAAGGACACACCTGCACAGGTAGGGAGTTGCTGGACTCAGGGAGTGACCGGAAGGATAGCCCCGCCCAGCTCCGCTAAGCTCCGCCTTTGACCGCCTGGCACCTCCCTTTCCTCTTACAGTAACACACATCTCTTGCAAGTACACATGTAAAGCAGCTGCTTGGTATGACTCCAGATCATTACCACAAAACGCCGACAGGCTCCAGTGAGTTAGAGAAAGAGTGTGTTTGTGTGTGTGTGTGTGTGTGTGTGTGTGTGTGCATCTGCTCTGAAACAAGTGTTCCCTTCACAAAAAAACCCAGCAAAATTCCCTGTGTGTGTGAGACACTGAGGGATTGTGTTTACATAAGTGTGGATGTGAGTGCAGGCCTGTACTGCCCTAGGCTACGCTTAGCTGAAAAACCCTCAACATTCAAATCTTCCCCTGAAAGGTTTGCATCAGAATACATTGTGCATTTTAAACCATCACGATTCCCTGATAAACAATAAACAAGTCTGATTATTGTTTATAGTATTGTAATCTCTATTCTGATTATTGTTTATAGTACTGTAATGTCTATTCTGATTATTGTTTATAGTATTGTAATGTCCATTCTGATTATTGTTTATAGTATTGTGATGCTCAGTTTGATTATTGTTTGTAGTAGTGCAATGATCAGTGTGATTACTGTTTATTGTATTGTACACACACACACACACACACACACACACACAAACATACATACAAAAACAAACACACACACTCACAGTGTGGAGGACAAATTCCGATTGTGTGAACATCACAACTGGCAAAATTGGTAACTTAAACTGAAACTTTTTCTGAGCTCTCTACAGGGGTCACGATAAGTTATTCACCTGAACAGGTGACCTGGCTCCTTTCAGCAGACACTGCTCACTGCTGAGATCTCTGGGCATGAAATCACAGCAGTGTTCAAAATCATACACACAGATGAAATAAATAATATCGTTTCTTACAGATATGATAAGGGTGCCAGTCTAGATGAAGTTCAAATGTGCAAAATCTCCAGCAGGCGTATTTACAAAACATAACCCGCAGAGAGACATCACAAAACAAGGAAAAGAAATGCTGTTTTTAGGTATTTTACTGAGTATCCTATAAGTGGATGAGTGTGTGAGGTTTGGGGTGTGTGTGTGTGTGTGTGTGTGTGTGTGTGTGTGTGTGTGTGTGTGACAACGTGAATGAAAGTGTGCGTGTGTGTCTTTTTAGAGAAATGTCAAAGAAATCAGGTCTTTCACACTTTCTCTTCTATTCGGTGTGTTTGTTCACGTCTGAGGAACACTGCAATTCCCCACCACAAATGGTCTGCATTGTAAGACCATAGCATCAGACCACAGCATCAGACCCCACCATCAGACCCCACCATCAGACCACAGCATCAGACCCCACCATCAGACTGCTTCATCAGACCCCACCAAAAAGCCACATCATAAGACCATGTCATAAGACCAGACCATAATACCATGCCATAATACCACACCATGAGACCATACCATAATACCACACCAAAATACCACACCATAATACCACACCATGAGACCATACCATAATACCACACCAAAATACCACACCATAATACCACACCATAAGACCACACCATAATACCACACCATGAGACCATACCATAATACCACACCATAATACCACACCATGAGACCACACCATAATACCACACCAAAATACCACACCATTAGACCACACCATAATACCACACCAAAAAGCCACATCATAAGACCATGTCATAAGACCACACCAAAATACCACACCATGAGACCACACCATAATACCACACCAAAATACCACACCATAATACCACACCATAATACCACACCATTAGACCACACCAAAATACCACACCATAATACCACACCATTAGACCACACCATAATACCACACCATAATACCACACCAAAAAGCCACATCATAAGACCATGTCATAAGACCACACCAAAATACCACACCATAATACCACACCATTAGACCACACCAAAATACCACACCATAATACCACACCAAAATACCACACCATAATACCACACCATAATACCACACCATTAGACCACACCATTAGACCACACCAAAATACCACACCATAATACCACACCATAATACCACACCAAAATACCACACCAAAATACCACACCATAATACCACACCATAATACCACACCAAAATACCACACCAAAATACCACACCATAATACCACACCAAAATACCACACCAAAATACCACACCATAATACCACACCATTAGACCACACCATAATACCACACCATAATACCACACCATTAGACCACACCATAATACCACACCAAAATACCACACCATAATACCACACCAAAATACCACACCATAATACCACACCATAAGACCACATGCTACTGGCTGTAGCTCATCTGCTCAAAGAATGGTGTCACACTTCTAAAACACATCAGTGTTTTACCATGTATGCTCTACACACATATGGATTATCTACCCACATACGTATGATCTACCCACACGTGTATGATCTACCCACACACCTATGATCTACCCACACGCCTTTGATCTACCCACACACCTATGATCTACCCACACACATATGATCTACCCACACACGTATGATCTACCCACACACGTATGATCTACCCACACACATGGCCCACTGGCTCCAACATTATGATAATGATAATTGAAATTAGCATGACATGAGCAGGAACGCCTCTCCTCTGTGATCGTCACAGCTGGTCTGGCCACAGCTGCTGAAGATGTGTGGCAGGTGCAGATCTGAGGGCCACAGATATTCCAGAGACAGGAGATGTTTATCAGCTCCGCCCGAGCTTTAATGGCCACCATCAGGAGATAAAAGGAGGATAAATGTCTGGCAATTTCATTTTCTATTAGCATAAGTTACCATGGAAATGCAGCTTAAACGCAGCCAGCCAGACTGAACCACCCTTTGGGTTCTCGTACCAGTGCTGGTAAATTCAGCAGGATTCTGCATAACACTCCAGCATGAGAATCGCCTCAAAACGACGTTTCTCTTAGTCCACGTCCCAGACATAATGACTCTGCCTAGTTGGAACAGACCTACTGGAAACAGTGAACACAGACGAGTCTCAGAGGTGCTGGTGGTGATGGTGGTGATGATGATGGTGGCGATGATGAAATGTTTACGTTTGTGGGTGACGGAGAGGTCCACGTGAACCTGTGAGTGAAAGGGCTTTTGTTAGACAGATGAAATTGTGTGGAAAATGTGTTTCTTTGATGAGCAAAAATCTGTGTCCAAGTGTCCAAGAGGCATACACACACAGCCATAACTCACACAACAACCATATTCAATCATAAGCATCCACAACTCATACACACATCAATCTGTGCTATATATGAACCTATGGGTGACAGATTTTACTTTGGTATATTTAGAAGAATGCATTTCACACATAAACTAGAAACAGTGAAATGTGTTAAAATATTAACATGTATTTTACCATCTAATTATTTCCATCCTGCACTATAAACCATCTCCATGGTAACTGTAGGAGACCCTGCAGCAGGGCATGAGCAGGTACCAGCCTGTCCATGACCCCTGGACCTGAATGCTTGGGTCACTTCTGCTCGATAGCTGGTTCACAGTGATATAGGGAACCATGTGCAAAACATAGGAATACACACACTAACAAAATAACTGAATACCACAGTGGATTAATAAAGAATAAATTGTAGAGTTTGAAATTGCCAGATTAAAATTCTCTCTTTCTCTCTTTCTTTCTCTCTGTGTGTCTCCTGTTTTTTCTGTCTCTCCCTCTCTCCTTCTCTGTGTATCTCTATCTCCCCTTCTGTCTTTCTCTCTGTATCTCTCTCTATCTCTCCTTCTGTCTTTCTGTCTGTGTCTCTCTCTCCCCTTCTGTCTTTCTCTCTGTGTCTCTCTCTGTCCATTCGCTAAGTGAAAACTGTAGGAAGTAGGAAGTAGACGGAGTTGTCGTTCCAGGATTGGCCAGGGGCTGGTGGGACTCCTCCCACTCCCATCACTCACACACGCACACCTGACTGCCTTCAGGAAACAAAAACAGCACCAGATGATTTTGAGTGTGTGTGTGTGTCTGGGCATTTGTGTGTATATTTCTGTGCATGTGTGTACTTTTGAGTGTGTGTCTGTGTGTGTGTGTTGTGCGTGTGTGTGTGTGTGTGTGCATGTGTGTGCTTTTGAGTGTGTGTTTGCTAAAAACGCTTATTTTCTTTGACTATGGAGGGCATTTTGTTCCTAATATGGGCATTTTGGTTCTAATATGTTGCAACAAATGTGGATTGTTTTCTACCCTGTTTTTCTATGCTACTGTTTAGACCCCCCCACCCCCCAACACACACACACACACACACACACACACAAACCTCTGTCCTGTGAAAAACCATACCTTTTAAGCAACACCCCTGCCCTGGTCAGGCACACCTCTATTCTTTTAAGCCACACCTCTGTCCTGGTTAGGCACTCTCCCCTATCCTGGTTAGCCACGCCCATGTCCTGGTTAGCCACACCTCTGCCCTGTTAAGCCACACCTTTTTCCCCTCTGTCAATTGAACATGAAACAAAACGGTCCTACAGCCTGCTTCAGATTCGCCACACCCAGCAGAATGAGCCCTGCCCTCGTCTCTCGGCACTGGGCCACTCGGGAGGGCCGTTGCCTCGTTCTGCAAGCTTTTAACGGATAACATTTCAGTTCATTTCGTTTTAATTCATGATTCATAATTTCAGATGCAATTCCTTAGTGTGAACCCATCCTTCCTCTGCAGTCGGCAACTCACATGATTCTGGTCCTAGTAAGAAATTAGGCATTGAAGTATGTGTCTGGTCTGTGTGTATGTGCGTGTATATGTGTATACGTGTTTGTGTGCGTGAGCAAGCTTCATTTGCAGTCATTATGTTATGGATATCCTTTCAAGCAAGATGCGCTGTAATGCTAGCAACAAAAAGTCATATTCAATTATATAAAACTGATCTTGCATGCCACACACACACACACACACACACTCACGCACACACACACACACACCTAATCTCAGATCATCAGAGGCAGAGAGGTCAGTTAAAGGTTAAAAATGCGACCAGAGGAGCATGTTGAGTTTTGCTCTGACTCTCTACATCCCTAGACAGATAGATGCCCTCCAACATCCCAGCACCAGCAACCCCACCCTTCATCAGGCGTCCTCCGCCTGGACAACCCCACCCTTCATCAGGTTTCCTCCGCCTGGACAACACCACCCTTCATCAGGCCTCCTCCGCCTGGACAACCCCAGCCTTCATCAGGCCTCCTCCGCCTGGACAACCCCAGCCTTCATCAGGCCTCCTCCGCCTGGACAACCCCACCCTTCATCAGGCTTCCTCCGCCTGGACAAACAGCACACACACGTTAGAATGCTGCTCTACAACTCTACAAGTTAAATACTCACTCACTATCCAGATACAATTGCACATGTAACTCCGGTAGATACTGCAAAAAATACAATTCAATTGGCAGGTGGCAGGTACAGGTACTACTTTTAGCAGGGAGACCAAGACCCCCTCAGATACCCCTTGAGGGTGACACACACACACACACACACATATAATATGTGAAGTGATGTGAATATTAATATTACATTCTAACACTGTGTGTGTGTATATATCAATATACTGTATATTATATCCTAGTATAAAATATCCAGGTTTTGTAGCTCATATGTATTGTTTGCAGTCGTCTTAGCTGTGTGCTGCCCCCTGGTCCTGGAGGAAGGTTATTTAGTTTCACTGTGTGCAGCTAGAATGACAATAAAAAGCCTCCTGACCTCTTGACCTTGAGATGAAAGAGACAATAGTGGCTTATTATTGGTCCTTTTAAATGAGCAGTGACTTGGCTGGGGGTCGGGACGCTGGGGGTCGGGACAAGAAACGTTCTGCTTTGTCCCCTGGACCAGACACCAGACAAGCTGTACACCTTACGGTGAGAGGGTGGGCGACCCCAAGGACACCTGAAGAGCAGCGATCTCCCCGCGTCCTTACTGCTAACGTCAGTAACGTCATCGCATTGCCCATCCTGACAACTAATTTGAGCTCAACGTTTCAGTGTAAAGGTCAGCAGTGCCCTTCAGGGATAGAGCCAGCCATTCTTCATTAGCAAGCAGAGCATCTCTCCCAGAGAGGAAGTGGCTCTTCCCTTCATGCAGGGTGTTACAAAAATGTTTATTCACCTACCGCCTCATAGCGTCTGTGCTGACATGACGTGACTGGCGCAGCGATCGCCGTTAGCAACAGCGCTGCTCAAATAGGAATGAGGTCACTGCAGGAATGACAGTAGGAGATGAACACAATGGTCTGGGGCAAAGACACCCCTACAGTCTGGGACAGAGACAGCCCTACAGTCTGGGGCAGAGACAGCCCTACAGTCTGGGAAAGAGACAGACCCTACAGTCTGGGGCAGAGACAGCCCTACAGTCTGGGGCAGAGACAGCCCTACAGTTGGGGGAAGAGACAGCCCTAAAGTCTGTGGCAGAGACAGCCCTACAGCCTGTGGCAGAGACAGCCCTACAGCCTGGGGAAGAGACAGCCCTACAGTCTTGGAAAGATACAGACTGTACAGTCTGGGGCAGAGACAGCCCTACAGTATGGGAAAGATACAGCCCCTACAGTCTAGGGCAGAGACAGCCCTACAGTCTGAGAAAGATACAGCCCCTACAGTCTGGGGCAGAGACAGCCCTACAGTCTGGGGCAGAGACAGCCCTACAGTCTGGGAAAGAGACACCCCTACAGTCTGGGGCAGAGACAGCCCCTAGAGTCTGGGGCAGAGACAGCCCTACAGTCTGGGAAAGAGACATCCCTACAGTCTTGGGCAGAGACAGCCCCTACAGTCTGGGGCAGAGACAGCCCTACAGTCTGGGGCAGAGACAGCCCTACAGTCTGGGAAAGAGACACCCCTACAGTCTGGGGCAGAGACAGCCCCTAGAGTCTGGGGCAGAGACAGCCCTACAGTCTCGGGAAGATACAGCCCTACAGTCTTGTGAAGATACAGCCCTACAGCCTGCGGCAGAGACAGCCCTACAGCCTGGGGAAGAGACAGCCCCTACAGACACATCCATCTATCCACATGCGTTTTAAGATGAGCTCTGTCTGGCTCTACTTGTGAAGCTCCTCACAGCCTTCAACTGCGTAACGAAGGCACGTCTGACTGGTAAATATCTTCTGTACAGCAGGTCTGTCAGTGGGACCTGTGAGGAGAGAGGTCTGCACTCAGTGCTCTGGACTCCCGCCACCCCACCTACAGGGCTCCTCACCAGGGTCAGACATTACCTTCAGAACAGCCTTGCTTAGCTCGAGGACACCAACTCAGAATCCCTCTTTCTCTCCATCTCTCTCTCCATCTCTCTATCTATCTCTCTCTATATAGAGAGCTAAAAAAGGATAAATACTTTATACATGTAGCACATGAAGGCATCGCAGAATGCAGTCAGCTTCTCAACATCAGGACAAAATGCTTCCTATTCAGATATCCTGCTATAGCAGGATGTGTGTGTGTGTGTGTGTGTGTGTGTGTGTCTTTAGAATGGTGAAGTTCTGTTCACTTTGATATCTGGTGAGAACAATGGAAAGACTAGCTCTGTGGGAGTGCAATACACACACACACACACACACACACAGTGGGGTGTGGCACATGGTGACAGATTCAGTATTAAATTTATGGAATCTGTGGGAAGTGAGTCACAGGGTTTATGAACCTGTCTACATATAGTAGAAATGCTACACGACAAGAAATTTCGCTCACACACACACACACACACACACACACACACACGCAGGGGAGGCTGACTAATATCAACTGCAACTTATAACAGCGTGGAGTTGAAACATATCAACTCTCAGTCTGTTAGTCTGAGGGGGTTTGTCAGGTTTAAATGGTGTCTGGAGAGTTGCCTACAGAGCCACATGAAGACAGAGTTACTTGGTGTCAATCACCACACCTTCCTCCTCCACAACAGACAGGGTTCACAATCCCACCTCACAACACTTCCCAAAAAGAAACTCTCAGCTGAGCCACGGTTACCATGTCAACTGGAGCATGGCATGAAGCTGTCTTAATAAAACACTGAAAGCGAATTGGCGATCCGGGTCACGGCACCAAACCGCCACCCGCGGCGCCCTCCGCTGGACTGCAGGGGAAGGACGCCGATAGTTCCAGCTCAACCTTGGCAAAACAATGCGGCTATCGCAGAATAGAGCCGGAAGAGAGGGACAAGGAGGACGTCCCCTCTGAATGTTTGACGTCTGAAATGGAGAGAGATGGCGTGTGTAATGGCCATGCCATGAAGTGTTAGAGTTTCTCATTATGAAAGAGAGAGAGAGAGAGAGTGAGTAGAAAGGACCTTTTGTCACTCTCTCTCACTCTCACTCTCTCATCAGTCCATCTTGATTTTTCGGGCCCTTTCAGCTTTGCAGTCAAACCTCTGTCATGATCTAACCGCCTGTTCCAGGCAGAGTGGCTTTACACCTAACCAAATCACTTTACGTGTAAAGTACTCTAAATGTAAATGTAAACTTTCATGTAAATGTAAACTAACATGTAAGCGTAATGTCCATCCTCCATCTTGCATGCATCTTTATTTAAACATCTGCATCTGTTAATAATAATTAATAAAAATATTCTGTAACGAGGAGACATGACACTAAACAAAGTGGTATTCGTAAATTAATTATTAGTCCACTCATTACAACTCAACGTTCCTAGACGCTGCGGTGATCAGACCGCACAGCCCAAGACACTGAAAGATGAGGAGACCCTGAACTCACACACAGCACAACCCTGGCAGCCTCCACCAGAGACAACGGACATGCCGGTAACCGTGGAGATCACCCCAGTACCCACAGCTGTGTCAGCAATGTTAACAAGACAAGTCTTTGGTTTAGAGTTGAGAAAGCACTGCGGAGTTTAGAGGAGATTTCCCCCCTAATTGAACACCAACGAGATGCTTCTGAAGATCATGTGAATCATGCCTTTACACTCCATTGACCTGCCAACACCTTCATTCCTCACTCAGGTTAATACTGAAGGGACTGGGTAATACTGAAGATACTGGTTACTGAAGACACTGGTTAATACTCTTAATACTGAAGACACTGGTTAATACTGAAGACACTGGTTACTGAAGACACTGGTTAATACAGAAGACACTGGTTACTGAAGACACTGGTTAATACTGAAGACACTGGTTAATACTCAAGACACTGGTTACTGATGACACTGAAGACACTGGTTAATACTGAAGACACTGGTTAATACTCAAGAGACTTGTTAATACTGAAGACACTGGTTACTGAAGACACTGGTTAATACTGAAGACACTGGTTAATACTGAAGACACTGGTTAATACTGAAGACACTGGTTAATACTGAAGACACTGGTTACTGAAGACACTGGTTAATACTGAAGACACTGGTTACTGAAGACACTGGTTAATACTGAAGACACTGGTTAATACTGAAGACACTGGTTACTGAAGACACTGGTTAATACTGAAGACACTGGTTAATACTGAAGACACTGGTTAATACTGAAGACACTGGTTACTGAAGACACTGGTTAATACTGAAGACACTGGTTAATAAGACACTGAAGAAGACACTGGTTAATACTGAAACCACTGATTAATACAGAATACACTGTTAATACTGAAGACACTGGTTAATACTCAAGACACTGGTTAATACTGAAGACACTGGTTAATACTGAAGACACTGGTTAATACTCAAGACACTGGTTAATACTGAAGACACTGGTTAATACTGAAGACACTGGTTAATACTGAAGAGACTGGTTAATACTGAAGACACTGGTTAATACTCAAGACACTGAAGACACTGGTTAATACTGAAGACACTGGTTAATACTCAAGACACTGGTTACTGAAGACACTGGTTAATACTGAAGACACTGGTTACTACTGAAGACACTGGTTACTGAAGACACTGGTTACTGAAGACACTGGTTAATACTGAAGACACTGGTTAATACTGAAGACACTGGTTACTGAAGACACTGGTTAATACTGAAGACACTGGTTACTGAAGACTTGGAAGACACTGGTTAATACTGAAGACACTGGTTACTGAAGACACTGGTTAATACTGAAGACACTGGTTAATACTGAAGACACTGGTTAATACTGAAGACACTGGTTAATACTGAAGACACTGGTTAATACTGAAGACACTGGTTAATACTGAAGACACTGGTTACTGAAGACACTGGTTAATACTGAAGACACTGGTTACTGAAGACACTGGTTAATACTGAAGACACTGGTTAATACTGAAGACACTGGTTAATACTGAAGACACTGGTTAATACTGAAGACACTGGTTACTGAAGACACTGGTTAATACTGAAGACACTGGTTAATACTGAAGACACTGGTTACTGAAGACACTGGTTAATACTCAAGAGACTGGTTAATACTGAAGACACTGGTTACTGAAGACACTGGTTAATACTGAAGACACTGGTTACTGAAGACACTGGTTAATACTGAAGACACTGGTTAATACAGAAGACACTGGTTAATACTGAAGACACTGGTTACTGAAGACACTGAAGGCCGGGCAACCCCAACTTTTTCCAGAGTCTGACATCCTCATCAGATCCAAGTCTAACATATCCTAAATCTATCAGGATTATCCTCATCAAACCTGTCTAAAATCTCACGTATCCTGAAAACAAGTCTACAGGGCATCACCAAAACACCACCACAGCACCACCTCAATACCACCACAGCACCACCACAACAACACCACCAAAACACCACAACACCACCAAAACACCACCACCACAGCACCACCAAAACACCACCACCACACCACCACAACACCACCACAACACCACCACAACGGTGCTTATCACATAAACCACTACAATTATAGTCATGACATTTTTGTATTGAAGCATAATAGTGAAACTGTACAATTAGTGGTTTCCACTGAAGGAATTTCTGCACTATAACACTGACTAGATTATTAGAGCCTGAGTAATGACCTGGTGACCTCATGCAGGTGTGTGATAAATGACCTATTGACTCGATACAGGTGTGTGAGTAATGACCTGGTGAAATCAGGCAGTTGTGTGAATAATGTCATGGTGAATTGATGCAGGTGTGTGAGTAATGCCCTTGTGAGTTGATGCAGGTGTATTAGAGCAAAGAAAACCACAAATGTAACGCGGCAGGACTGCACAGTGATCGTAGACAACACTGGCATTAGATTACACTGGCCTTAGATTACACTAGCATTAGATTACACTGGCCTTAGATTACACTGACTTTATTTTACACTGACCGTAGACAACATTGGCCTTACATTGCACTGGCCTTAGATTACACTGACCTTAGACTGTACTGGCTTTAGATTACACTGGTTTTAGACTGTACTGGCCTTAGAATATGCTGGCCTTAGACTGTAATGGCCTTAGATTGTACTGGCCTTAGATTACACTGGCCTTAGACTGTACTGGCCTTAGACTGTACTGGCCTTAGATTACACTGGCCTTAGACTGTACTGGCCTTAGATTACACTGGCCTTAGATTACACTGGCCTTAGACTGTACTGGCCTTAGATTACACTGGCCTTAGACTGTACTGGCCTTAGATTACACTGGCCTTAGACTGTACTGGCCTTAGATTACACTGGCTTTAGACTGTACTGGCCTTAGATTACACTCGCTGAGTGTACAAGCGCTGCTGTTCTCCTAAGCAGATCAGCTGAAACAGGTCAGAGTCAAGGGTCAAACCCAGAAGGGTCTGGACTAGCTGGCCTTTGTGGAATATTGTCCACAATATATATGTATATATAATATACATACAAAATATATATACATACATACATACTGTATATATATGTATATTTATATATATATATATATATATATATATATATATATATATATATATATATGTACACAATATGTCTCTGCTGCCTTCCAATACTGTATGAAATGTGCTTATCTTCAGCTCTTAACTAAATAAAGGCAATTCACATTCCCCACTGATGCAGACATTTAACCCTCACCTTACATCATTCATAGAGGGAGTAGAAAGGTACACGGAGTGACAGGAGGCGAAGACAGTATAAAGAATAAGAGAGGGAGGGAGGGAGAGAGGGAGAGAGAGGGATGAGAGAGGGAAGGAGAGAGAGGGATGAGAGAGAGAGGGAGGGAGAGAGGGAGGGAGGGAGAGGGATGAGAGAGGGAGCGAGGGAGAGAGGGTAAAATGGATCAGGCAGGTGCTTGTCTCCGTAGTCACAGAAGAGCATTGATTCCTGAGCAGAGGTGATGGGGAATCTGGAAAACAAAGGCAGAGCTGCCTGCCGGGTCTGTAAAGCCAGGTCAGTGCGCGCCGAGAGGTCCTCACACGTACCTCTCCATTACAGCAACATCCCGGCTGTCTCTCACCATCTCAGAGTGCCACCCTACCTCACTGACTTTACCTCTTTCTCTCTCATACGAACAGAAGCGCGTACACGCACGCACACACACACACACACACACCCTCACTGATACGCAGATGCGCAGAGAGTGACAGTGAGGAGACAGGTAAAGAAGTCTGGCGGTGTGTGTTTGCGTGCGTGTCTGAGAGGTATACACCCCGACACCTGGATCAGGGCAGACCTGCGGAGGGCTTTAGTCTACGATGGAGGATAACAGAGCACGCTGAAGCCCACCGTCACGCCTTCAGGGGCCCCACACACATGCCTGACAGACAGACAGTGCTGGAAAGGAATAAGACAAAACAAAATAACACTAGAGAGGTGACAGACAGACAGAGAGAGAGAGAGAGAGAGAGGGAGGGGGGGAGGGAGAGAGAGAGAACGTACATGATTCACAATGAATCATGTGTGTGTGTGTGTGTGTGTGTGTGTGTGTGTGTGTATGTGTGTGTGTGTGTGTGTGTCCACTGTTACTGTGTGTGTTCAGGTGCATCGGTGTCAAAGAAGGCCATGTCATACAGGCTAACTCTCACACATGTCGAACTCTCCTCTACACACACTCTCCTCTACACACACACCCTCCTCTACAAATACACACCCTCCTCTACACACACACCCTCCTCTACACACACACCCTCCTTTACACACACACACACAACCCTCCTCTACACACACTCTCTTCTACCCTCAGCTGCATCCCAGCGCCCCCTGATGAACAATCCTCCGATCTACACTTCTAAAGTCCTTCATTTACCTTCTACTCCACATTACATTTCAAACCAACCACATGGTACCAGGTTCCCAGTCCATGCAAGGCCAGGGTCCATGCCCCTGTACAATGTAACCCACTGACATTTACTAATGTGTACACTGACACATTGTTCATACCCAAACACTCTAACACCTGATAAACCATGACACTGAAATACTACTGACATTCAAAGCACTGAAGAATTTCAGTGAAATGTAAATTGAATATCTGGATGTAAACACTAAGCCTCCTAGATAAATATGATTGATTTCAGATGTGGGTCTTTTATCTGTAG
Organism: Brachyhypopomus occidentalis; assembly: GCA_020368025.1. Taxonomy (NCBI): domain Eukaryota; kingdom Metazoa; phylum Chordata; class Actinopteri; order Gymnotiformes; family Hypopomidae; genus Brachyhypopomus; species Brachyhypopomus occidentalis. The sequence continues at coordinate 1,461,312 of JAGXOD010000068.1, read as the reverse complement.
TTTATTTGTAGTTATGTAAATGTAAATCTGACTGAAATGGCTCAGAACCAGCCTCTTTATCATCTGTGTATAACACATTAAATGTTTAACATTAAACATTAATGTTATGCCACAGAAATAATAGGCTACTACAACATTAGCCTCTGTATGAACAGTGTTTTGTATCATTGACCTACAATGTAAAATAATTATAACACACACATAAACACACACACACACACAGAAGAGTACAGTCCTGTGAACAGTTAAGATACATAGAACCTTCACACTCCCACAGGACCCTCACACTCCCACAGGACCTTCACGCTTCCACGGGACCTTCACACTCCCACAGGACCCTCACACTCCCACAGGACCCTCACACTCCCACAGGACCTTCACACTCCCACAGGACCCTCACACTCACAGGATCCTGGTAGAGGACCTGAGTTTGAGGGCCACTCAGGGAGGTTTATTTATTATTATTGATTATGTCATAATTTGAGGACAAAATATATATATATCATAATTTGAGGTCGAAATTATGCTTTTTATTCAGATGTTCTATAGTAGGATGTGTGTGTGTATGAAGACCACCCAGGACACACCTAAGAGTCACCTGACCTCATTTGGAAACACTACAAAGTCCATAATCTAGTTTAGATAATCCTGTAATCTGTGATAAATACAGTTTCAATCAACACCTTCATCCCCGGCACATCGCTTTTTTAGGGGAAGGTAAGGCACTCACACCATCGCTGATCGTTCTTTACACCGTGCTATTTTGAGGAAGACACTTCCTCACTCATCCGCTCTCAGAACAGCGGTACTCTTGTTCGCGAAGCCACAGAGGTCCAGTTTATCAGAGGGGAGGCGGTGTCTCCGGCCGCCCCACGCTCAGGGACGCAGGCCAGCGGTGAAACAGGGTCACCGCTCTCACGCTTCATCAATTTCCGGAACTTTCTCGGCGAGCTCATGGAGGGCTGGGTGTCATACCACTGTTTATGCTGCTGGGGCTTGGAGGGAACTCATACTCATCCATCACACGGAACCTTGCCAACGCACAACCATCGCCCCTAATTAGATTAAACCCCCCAAAGTGGGTCAACAGAGAGCAAACCGGTTGCCAGGGACAACACCGAGGTTGTCCAGCAATTATGCATTCATCTTAAGTATGTTGGATGGGCATGTGGGTGAACTGCTTGCAAGGAACTTAATTAACTGATCGAACTTATAAATCTAATGTCCCCGGACTGCGATCAGGTCTGCGGAGGAAGGACACAGCAGATGTCATGGTACTGTTGTCCAAAGCAAAGGGTGTGAAGATCCCTGGCATAGACACCACTCACGACTCAGATCACTGCAGCGATGTCTGGGTCGGTTTGGGGGCTTCGGCAGCGAGCGGGTCACAGCCGCGTTTCACAGCAGCCAGAGCCTCACCCACCCCTGCCCCAGCCTCTTGGGAGGGGTGGGGGGCAGACGCCTACCGTGCTGAACAACCCTGCTTCTAGACCGCTCTGACCTGGTGTGGGAGGGGTTCTGGGGAATCCTCCTCTTCACTGCTAACTCAGTGACTCTAATGAAAGGTTAAAAAGGGATAGTAAAAAAAACGCACACTGTCAGCTGCATTGTCAAGACAATTCCTAAACCTGTTTAGTGAGATGCCACTGCTAGCAGTGCGGCTAACGCTACATTACATCTATGCATGATAAGCACATAAAAGGCTGAGAGAAAGGGCGAACAGCTGATCCTGAGGGCACGTGATTACCACCGAGCTAATGACACTGGCTTCAATCAATACATGAGGTTAGGAAATATAAACAAACGTGTGTTTAGAACCTCACGTGTTTGAGACGCTCAACCTTAAGCCTGAAACGTGGCGTATAGCTGGTCATGGTCTTTGGGAAGGTTTTCCGACCTGGCTGACGAGGAATCGTCCCAGCGGCGGCAGATGCGGCATTGGCGGGTGAAAGAGCTCAGCTAGCCTGACGTGTTGTTGGCGGAGCGCGCAGATCTGGGGTGTGCAAGCTCATATGTTTTTTTTTTTTTTTTTTATTTGGTTAGCAGAAAATGGTCCATTATAATTTATGCGCTGCATCAGTAAACAATATGATGATCTCGGAGGATGCTGACGACAGCCCTGGTCTCCCCGTGCCTGGGCGACCGATAAACATAGCCCTGCGGCTGAGGAAAAAGCACAGAACTCTGGAGGAAGCAGGAGTGCACGCTGGGTCCTGTCACTGAGCGGGACATTAGCGTCGATAAAAGGAATGTGGGCCTAAGGATGGACTCTGAACAATCCACACCGAGAACAATGAAGAGCAGGAGGGTTTATAGGTGCCTCGGCGAGGATGCTACGGTCCACACCAGCAGCTCAGCGCCGGAAGAGTCGGCTTTAACTGCCACCACTGCACACAACACTCTGATTCCATCATAAAAGCACCATGTACATTCTGCTCTGCTATTGCCTGTGCAAATCAAATTAAAACCAACGAAGGAGAAAAAGGAGGGGTTCGTTTGAGTGGGTAAAGAACAGGAGTTTGAGAAACAGGAGTTTGAGAAACAGATTTGTTTTTGAAGCGAGAAATCAAAAGCCCCAGTGAGTCGTCCAAACCGCAGTCCAAGCTGACCGTGCCCCTCTCACAGGGGAGCAGACACCCCTCAGGGAGCCGTTAGCCGCGTAGCATCCAGCATACGCATAAGCAGAAAGCCACAGTAAAGCTGGAATATGACTTACCTTCCACGGAGAACTGTTCTGCTCCATCAGACATGGGGGGGGGGGGCATAGAGAGAGAGAGAAAGAAATTAATAACTGACGCAAATCAATCCATCATAATACATAAAATACCACCAAACCATTTATTATGATTTATTAACAGTTCATTTTTAATGGGTTGAAGAAAAACTTTCCTAGTGTCCATGACCCACCCAATCACCCAATCACCCAGTCACCCAATCACCCAGACACCCAATCACTCAGTCATCCAATCACCCTGACACCCAATCAGCCAGTCACCCAATCACCCAGTCACCCAATCAGCCAGTCACCCAATCACCCAGTCACCCAATCAGCCAGTCACCCAATCACCCAGACACCCAATCACCCAGTCACCCAATCACCCAGTCACCCAGTTGTCCAGACACCCAATGAGCCAGTCACCCAATCACCCAGTCACCCAATCAGCCAGGCACCCAATCACCCAGTCACCCAATCAGCCAGGCACCCAATCACCCAGTCACCCAATCAGCCAGGCACCCAGTCACCCAATCTCCCAGTCACAAAGTCACCCAATCACCCAGTCACCAACTCACCCAGTCACCAACTCACCCAGTCACCCAATCACCCAAACACTCAGTCACCCAGGGGACCCCATTTGTATAAGTATGAGTTCTTGCAAAAATGACTAAAAACCTACAACAGAGCCTGTGGACCTGCAATGCCAGAATCATGAATGCCAGACTCATGAATGCCAGACTCATGAATGCCACACTCATGAATGCCACACTCATGGGTCCATGCTGCACAGCTTTGAGGAAACACGCAACTGGTTTCGACAGTCATTTAAATCTAAAGATTCTTCTTCTCCATCTCCACAAATTAACAGCTAATGTGACTTACTGCTAACCTTAAGGGAGATAAAGAGAGGGAGATTGGAAATAGTGAGAGTGATTTCCATAATAGTACATAGTGTGCACACACACACACACACACACACAATTAATTTTTTCAAACTCTGCATCTAAAATCAAAGGATGGAATAAGAGGGTAGGAACAGTGCACTCCTGTACAGTAATGAGAGATGAGAGGGAGTTACAAAGTCATTCAGGTTGACAACCTGAAGAACATCAGAACAGAAGACATCAACTCCGAGAAACAACCACCTTGGCATGTCTGGCCCCAATGTTCAGGCCTTCATGAAGCTTCATTATAGCACAGCTCAAAGCTAACGCTAATTATAAATAACACAGGGCTCTCTCTCTCTCTCTATCTCTCGTTAAACTAGCCGTTATTAATTCAGTTCCAGTGGATCTTGCTTGGTGAATCATTTCTTACAGGCAAAATGGAAGTGTCTTTAATGTCACGAAGTGCAGACTGTTGGGAGAGCTGATGTCACTGTGGTGGACAAGCGCGTGTGACCGGTTGCTAGACTACAGGGGCTTAGTCCTGTCCTGTCTCACTGTGTCCTGTCTCACTGTGTCCTGTGTCCTGTCTCACTGTATCCTGTTCAGATTATTAATGCGAAGTCAAAGCATGCAGTCCCTATTGAACTGTTTCTTGTGCTTAACATGTGCTTAACATGGTTAATAGCATCCATCACATTTAAGAGTTTAGCATCTCAGCAGCCCTGAAGTCTGGGAAGAGCAGGTGACCAGCGCATGGGCTCACAGACCTCCAGACACCAGAACAGTTCATCCTCAGACCTCCAGACACTGTATCAGTTCAACCTCAGACTTCCAGACACTGTATCAGTTCATCCTCAGACCTCCAGACACTGTATCAGTTCAACCTCAGACCTCCAGACACTGTATCAGTTCATCCTCAGACCTCCAGATACTGTATCAGTTCAACCTCAGACTTCCAGACACTGGAGCAGTTCAACCTCAGACCTCCAGACACTGTATCAGTTCAACCTCAGACCTCCAGACACTGTATCAGTTCATCCTCAGACCTCCAGATACTGTATCAGTTCAACCTCAGACTTCCAGACACTGGAGCAGTTCAACCTCAGTGGAATCCAGTCAGCTGTTCTAGGTGGAGATGTATTAACCCTTTAGATGGTACAGGTGTGTGCTGGAGTTAGTTTGATGTTTTTCATGAGTCTGGGTTTGTAGGGCACACACACACACACACACACACACACACACACACACACCTGGGAAATGAGCTTGGCTCATACATAACTAGAGAAAACTGCAGCTCAAATGAAGGGAGACAGTGATATTGTGGTGTTCTTCACAATATCACCAATTCCAGTCAGAATATTATATTAAACGAAACAGAAGGAAGGTGATTTGGTGTGTGATACAATACCAATTAATTTCCGTTACATTTCATTCATTGATTTTGCCTCCACGATAGCAGAATGTGTGAAAAGACTTCAGACTTAATACAATTTAGAGAACCAGAACATACTGCAACTGGTAGAGGAAGATAAATAACTGAGTTCTTCCCTGAACAGCAAACACAGAGAGAGAGAGAGAGAGAGACAGAGCGGGAGAGAGACAGAGAGAGAGAAAGACACATTGGTCAATTTTATCAGCCTAACAACCGTGAGTATAGTCAGCCTGACCACAGATGCCGACAGCTACACATTACAGTGATACTGCGACATGTATTCACATTTGCTGATATGTATTCACATTTGTATATTAGCTGTGTCCCTCTGCCATGTTCCTGACCTTCTCAAAGCCACACACACAATCTATCAGCTTTTGGGGGGATTATAGTGAGAAACAGGGCAGTTTATATCTCTCCCTCTCTCACACACACACACACCACTCCTGATTCTGTCCGAGCTAGACATGTGAGCTCCGGTGGAGACGACACTCAGGACACTGGCCTGCCCTTGCTCCATGAGTCATTGTCATTGTAATTACAGGAGAACAAGGAGAAACCCTCCAATCAGACGTCTGAATGTGAGACTCCATCTTACTAGCTGCACCAATCACATCCAGAGAAGCGTTTTGAGGAAGAGAAGCGAGTTCTATAAGCACTTTCAGGAGTGCTGGGTAATAGGAAGGAGACTGAACACAGAATACTGATAACAGCAGCCAGCAGCGTGCTGAGTCTCTCTCTCTCTCCCTCTCCTCCCTCTCCCTATTTCCTCTCCCACATCCCCTCTTTCCCTCCCTCCCCCCCTCTCACTTTGCTGTTTCTGAGATTAAAGCAGAGAAATAAGACCCGGATCAAGTGTCTGCCCAGCACTGCCACTCAGGACCAAGACTAACGCAGGCATCAAAGTCGAGCACAGAGGACCCCGGCTCCACCGGCGTGTCTGCTATGGTCCTGCGGATGAACAACTTACGTCTGTTCACACTGAAACTGCTGACTCATCCTCACTACTACTGTTAACCCCACACTGAAACTGCTGACTCATCCTCGCTACTACTGTTAACCCCACACTGAAACTGCTGACTCATCCTCAGTACTACTGTTAACCCCACACTGAAACTGCTGACTCATCCTCACTACTACTGTTAACCCCACACTGAAACTGCTGACTCATCCTCACTACTACTGTTAACCCCACACTGAAACTGCTGACTCATCCTCACTACTACTGTTAACCCCACACTGAAACTGCTGACTCATCCTCGCTACTACTGTTAACCCCACACTGAAACTGCTGACTCATCCTCCCTACTACTGTTAACCCCACACTGAAACTGCTGACTCATCCTCGCTACTACTGTTAACCCCACACTGAAACTGCTGACTCATCCTCGCTACTACTACTGTTAACCCCACACTGAAACTGCTGACTCATCCTCACTACTACTGTTAACCCCACACTGAAACTGCTGACTCATCCTCACTACTACTGTTAACCCCACACTGAAACTGCTGACTCATCCTCGCTACTACTGTTAACCCCACACTGAAACTGCTGACTCATCCTCGCTACTACTGTTAACCCCACACTGAAACTGCTGACTCATCCTCACTACTACTGTTAACCCCACACTGAAACTGCTGACTCATCCTCCCTACTACTGTTAACCCCACACTGAAACTGCTGACTCATCCTCACTACTACTGTTAACCCCACACTGAAACTGCTGACTCATCCTCACTACTACTGTTAACCCCACACTGAAACTGCTGACTCATCCTCACTACTACTGTTAACCCCATACTGAAACTGCTGACTCATCCTCAAACCCCACACTGAAACTGCTGACTTATCCTCAATACTACTGTTAACCCCACCTGACTCATCCTCACTACTACTGTTAACCCCACACTGAAACTGCTGACTCATCCTCACTACTACTGTTAACCCCACACTGAAACTGCTGACTCATCCTCACTACTACTGTTAACCCCACACTGAAACTGCTGACTCATCCTCGCTACTACTGTTAACCCCACACTGAAACTGCTGACTCATCCTCAGTACTACTGTTAACCCCACACTGAAACTGCTGACTCATCCTCGCTACTACTGTTAACCCCACACTGAAACTGCTGACTCATCCTCCCTACTACTGTTAACCCCACACTGAAACTGATGACTCATCCTCAGTACTACTGTTAACCCCACACTGAAACTGCTGACTCATCCTCCCTACTACTGTTAACCCCACACTGAAACTGCTGACTCATCCTCCCTACTACTGTTAACCCCACACTGAAACTGATGACTCATCCTCAGTACTACTGTTAACCCCACACTGAAACTGCTGACTCATCCTCCCTACTACTGTTAACCCCACACTGAAACTGCTGACTCATCCTCGCTACTACTGTTAACCCCACACTGAAACTGCTGACTCATCCTCACTACTACTGTTAACCCCACACTGAAACTGCTGACTCATCCTCGCTACTACTGTTAACCCCACACTGAAACTGCTGACTCATCCTCAGTACTACTGTTAACCCCACACTGAAACTGCTGACTCATCCTCAGTACTACTGTTAACCCCGCACTGAAACTGCTGACTCATCCTCGCTACGTCTGTTAACCCCACACTGAAACTGCTGACTCATTCACGCTACGTCTGTCCCATCTATATCGGATTATCTATATAATATTAAATGAGATTCTGCGTCAAAAAAATTTATTAATGTCATTTAATGAAAAACAACAGCAAAAAAAACATGCATTCTTGGACTTCATTATTATTATTATTATTATTATTATTCAGTGAATCAGAGGTCCCTTTCCACACACTCGGTCCTCTACAGGAAAGGCGCTCTTCTGAAGCAACTGTGTGCATGACGCAGGAGCAGAACGGGTCAGGGGAATACTGCTGGATACGCTTCCCACACGTTCAGCGTTTCATCCCCTCATGTGTTCTGACAGCACCTGTTCAGCCAGCCTCTAACCAGTCTGTCCCGTTAGCAGAGGGAACCAATTGCTTCAGGCACGGTGGTCCATCAGGACCACATTTCCCAGTGCACAAATGAGAGGTCATTTTGAACTTGAGCACACAGGGGCATTTATTTATCCTATAGGCATGTTTTGCTGGTGCTGCTCTTGCAAATAATAACCCTAGAAGTCATAAAAGAGTACAGTTATTGGCAACTGCATAGTAATGTGTGTAGATAAAAAAGAGTAAAAGTAGAACAGACGGAGAGACAGAGGCAGACAGGGAAGGTATTTGGGCAATGTGGACTCAAATGACGGTGTTTTGCAAAAGCCCGAGACAAAAAGTGGTGATCTTAATTAGATTTCATATTGCAAATGAACTCACTGAAGGGCAGAGATAGAGAGAGTGATGGAGAGAGAAAGAGAGAGACAGGAAGCCAGAGAAGGGTTGACTTCCCTTTTGGATCCCCAAAGGGACGTGAAGTCAAATGAGAGACTTTTCGGTCTAAATCCAAGCAAGCAAAATAAAGGATTTAGCACAGAGCAAGAATCTTAACACACACGCACGCACGCATGTGCACACACGCACACAGATCAAGGAGAGTGGTTGATCTGTGCTGTATAAGTGTGTGTGTGTGTGTGTGTGTGTCAGTAATGGGCTGCTAACCTGGGCTAAAATGAAGTGCTGCTTGGACCTCTCTGACCTATAGACACACTCCTGAGTCGAGGGAGAGCGGCAGTGTCATATACACGGATACAGCTGGCCACCTTTTACCTACGGGCTACTCCTTGTTGCATCAGGAGGAGAGTGGTGAAGGGTAGGAGGCGTACGGGTGGAGGAGGGGTGCGGGTAGAGGAGCAATAGGAGTAAAACACACTCCATATGTCACAGAGCACACTAAATAATGTTATCTATTACATAAAACATGACCGGATCAAAATGTAGTTTGAGCAGATTCGGGTTTCCTATCACAACTGTTACCAGCCAGGCCCAATTCCTCCACGAGGCCAGTAGGGGGCAGTAGGATCAGCCTCCTGCCCCTGTTCAGGTGAGCTGCCCTACCGCCAGCCTCCTGTTCCACCCTATGGAGCCAGAGATCTGCTCCTGCACACCTGCACACGGATGAGGATCACTGCTCAGAAGGATCCGTGTCTCCGAGCTCTCTCGTCTGACTGGTACAACTCGGACGCACACGGCTAGAAAGAACAAACTTCTGGTGTTTAGGAAGATCTGAGATGAGCTATGCAGATTAGCCAACAGAAAAGACATATTAACATTTGGTTAATTACAGTATAGTTAATACGCTTTGCTCTTTTAACCACAGGAAATAACACTGATGCGCTCCAAAATCTCCCCGGTTCTGCAGAGCACCGAGACAAATTTCATCGGGACATTTCTGCAAGCCCCTAGCGTATTCTGTCAGGAGTGATTAAATTAAAGTCCTGATTGGATTTCATGTATATAAAGAAACAGCCTGATTCAGAGCACACCCTTGTATGTCTTTATGAAATAACGCTGTTTCAAAATGCCATCTTGCTGTGTGCATTGTTTGTGATTGCAGACTGATCACATGAACAGAAATAATGGACCTTCTGATTTAGAAAATCTGGGAATTACAAATGAAGGAACAGAACGTCCTGTTTTACCTGATTTGACGCGCAAGGCATTTCCTTGAACACACATGTAGGTTTAGATGGGAATCTGCACAGATGACATCTGACTGTTCAGACTGTTGCTGGGTTGCACTGTTCAGACTGGTGTCTGTTATTTGACTGGGCAAGCACTTACACCAGTTTAGTCTGTGGTCACTAACAACAGACCAGTATAATGGCAAACTCTCTGACTTCTGAGTGTCTGCTGTGACACTGCCGTGAATCACAGTCTAACGCTAGGAACAAGCACATATGACGCCCCCCCACAGACAACAGGAATAACCGAACCAACAAATACAACTGACGACACAAACTGCTTCCTCGTTGCTTTATAAGATGCCATTTTGTGAGGGGAGGTAGCATCTGTGTCTGCTAATGGCGTGTCACTCTGTAATTAGAGTAAAAAACGTCTCTTACTCTCTGACTGGGAGACTAATAGACCTCACGTAAGTCATTGTGGCTAAAATGCTATTTGCGGTGTTACGACTGTTGCCGTAGCAACGTGGACATTGTGGCATGGCTTCCTGTTGATTAAAGAGCGCAGAGTCAGTGTGTGAGCACAACCAGCGCTCAGCAACACACTGATATTCCCGCACTTCACTCAGCACAGACTCTGTCTCACACACGGTCTGTCTCTCTGTCTAACACATGTTCTGTCTCTCTGTCTCACACACGTTCTGTCTCTCTGTCTCACACAGATTCTGTATGTCTGTCTCAGACAAATTCTGTCTATGTCACACAGATTCTGTCTCTCTGTCTCAGACAAATTCTGTCTCTCTGTGTCACACAAATTCTGTCTCTCTGTGCCAGACATGTTTTTGATTGTTTTGTTTCTTTTTAAAGATATATATATATATATATATATATATATATATATATATATATATATATATATATATATATTGAGCAGCCGGTTCCATCAACAGTGTTTCTCAAGAGCCCTACAGATTAAACAGGTATAGGCTGCAAAACCAAAACAAATGTAAGTGTAAGTGTGGGTGTAGGTGAGGGTGTAGGTGTAGGTGGGTGTGTAGGTGTGGGTGTGGGTATGGGTGTTGGTGTGGGTGTAGGTCGATGTGGGTGTGGGTGTGAGTGTGGTGTGGGTATAGGTGGTGTGGGTGTATGTCGATGTTGGTGTGGGTGTGGGTGAAGGTGTGGTGCGAGTGTGGGTGTAAGTGGGGTGTGGGTGTGTGTGTGTAGGTTAGTGCGGGTGTAGGTGTGGGTGTAGGTTGGTGTTGGTGTGGGTGTAGGTGTGGGTATGGGTGTAGGTTGGTGCGGGTGTGGGTGTGGGTATGGGTGTAGGTTGGTGTGGGTGTAGGTGTGGTGCATGTGTGGGTGTATGTGTGGGTGTAGGTGTGGGTATAGGTGTATCTCACAATTCAGTTTCTGCCACTCATCTGTCTGCAGGGCTCTGGTGAGACGGTATGGGAAAAGCCCAACCCCGTGGTGGGAGATGTAACCCTGTTCTGCTGCTCTGCGCTCTCTCGCGGTGATGTGCGTCTCTTCTGTCAGTGACACATGCCTCCAGCACCACTTTCAGTTCGAACAGGAAACGAGAGAGAAAGCTGTAGGCTACATCCAAGACATGAGGGCTACCAGCTAGATGCAGGTTCCTCTGCATGACTGGGGCTCTTCCCTCCCATTACCTCCGCACCGTTAGATCCATTTCCCACTTTCACTTTTAATTGTGACGTGCCACATTCATCACACTCATCACGCCCATCATGCCCATCACATTTGAAAGGAACACGTGGGAAGTTCCGGCATGAAGCCAGACAGCTGTGTTAGACCGTAGAGAAAGCAGCAGTATTCAATATGCTATTAACCACCATATAGACATCACCATGTTAGTCATTACCATGTTAGTCACCTATAGACATTACCATGTTAGTCATTACCATGTTAGTCACCTATAGACATTACCATGTTAGTCATTACCATGTTAGTCACCTATAGACATTACCATGTTAGTCATTACCATGTTAGTCACCTATAGACATTACCATGTTAGTCATTACCATGTTAGTCACCTATAGACATTACCATGTTATTCAGCAAATATTTAAGATTATTCTTGGTTAAAAGGTAATGAACTCAGTATGTGTTTAACAACATGGGATCTATGTCCCTTTGCTCTTGCAAGTACAAACTCTGCAGAAGGTCAGAGATGAGATTGTGGAGCAGCAAGGAGGGGGTAGAGAGTGGAGGTTCTGACAGTTTATCGATGACACTCGTATATTAGTATCGACACCAGAGGCCCTGTAGGGGAGAGCTTGCCTTATCTCCACAGAATGAAGCAGACAAGGAGAGGTGGAGAGAGAGGTGGAGAGGGGGTTGAGGTGGAGAGAGGGGTAGAGAGGGGTAGAGAGGAGGGTGAGGTGGAGAGAGGGGTGGAGAGGGGGGTGAGGTAGAGAGAGGGGTGGAGAGGTGGAGAGAGGGTCTCTATCTCCTAGATGGGAAATTAAGAGACTGAACATGAGGTGAAGAGGGACTGGGCTGGGGTAAATGACATCACAGAGGAAGTGAACTCCAAATAATGTCTTTATGATGCAACAGCTAATTATGCAAAAGTCACAATATGGTAATAAAAGACCAATGAGTAATCACGGGTTTAAAAAACTACATTACAACATTGTCACGGAAGATCAAAAGGGAGGCGTTCCGATTGGGCAGTCCCTTCGACATCTCTAACAGGGGCGCACTGATTGGGCAGTCCCTACGAGCGGTCTAAAGGGGGCGTTCTGATTGTGCAGTCCCTATGGGAGCTCGAAAGGGGGCTTTCTGATTGGGCAGTCCCTATGGGAGCTCAAAAGGGGGGGTGCTCTGATTGGCACATGCTGTTAATTTGACCTTTTGAGAATTTGCAGACAAATAGTGAGCACCGTCAACCAGAGCAACGTAGACGGAACATGGGGGGCGGTCCTCGCTCTGTCGGTAACAGTGACAAGATCGGCCAGGACCCAGGACCAGGACCAGGACCCTGGGGCAGAAACAAACACTATAAACAACAGAAAGAAGACAAGGAGCAGCCAGGAAACCCTGCATCTCTGCTCTGTGTCCCCTTCTGCTCTCCGTCTCTCTCGTCCTGTCGCTCCCCCTCTTCTTTCTACTTCTCTCCTTCCCCCGTCTTCCTGTCTCCAGTGCTCTGTCCCTCTTTCCATCCGTCTTCCATCTTCCTCTCTTTCCACCTGTCCCCTCTTTTTCTTCTCCCAGTTCCTTTTCTCTTATGTCTTTCCATTGGTTCCGACCTCTCTCTCTCTCTCTCTCACACACACACACACACACACACACACACACACACACACACACACACACACACACACACACACACACACACTCCTCCCCCAGGTCAGAGCAATGCTTTGGCTTTGCCTTTGTTTGTCCATAAATCATCTGTGTCATTTTAACCTTACAATCTTCCCTCACATACCTTGTTAAAATGGCCTCACCAATAAAGTCCCACTCAGTGGTAATGAATTGAGAAGCAGTGAGAGTTCACAGTGATTTAGAGGATGTTACAGGAGCAAGCTGATTGTGTTAGAATTGAACCAGAGAACCAGCCAAGTTAACGGCAGGGTGCACACACACACACCCACACACCCAAGTTTATTTTAGACGTGCTATGAGACGGCCTTCATTAGCATATGCAACTCCCCTGGTGTGAGCTTATTCGTACGTTTCCTGGGCGGTGGCTGCGTTTCTCTGTCACGTTGCTGCCACGCTCTGCCACGCTCCGTCACGTTGCTGTCAGGAAGCGAGCTGTCACACACGACCCCTCCTCCTTCCAGACATAACAGCCAGCAAAACACGGTAGCTTGGTTTGAACAGCCCCCCGGACGGGTCTGCCACGCTGAGACAATGTCACTCTTCCCTTCAACCGTCCAACAGTGTCCTCTGTCTCTGTCACATGCCTTAAGATCAGACAGACCAGCCTGTGACCTTTGGCACTACTGAGGGTCAAAGGGTCCCGCCCTGGCCTGGCCCCGCCCTGTCCGTGCCCTGGCCCCGCACCATCAGACTGTCACTCACCTGTCAGTAACAAAAGAATAACAACAGAATAACAACAGCCTCTGAGATGCAAATGTATTAATCTGCAGGTAAGCCAGTGTAATTCTCTCCCAGAGGATTAATCTCTCAAGCAAAAAAAAAAAATTGGGGTGGGGGGGTTGATGTGGAGGGGTGTCTCTGCAAATAAATAAGTAAATAAATAAATAAATTTAAATGGTTGTAAACCAGCCAAAGGGATTACAGCTTGGTGGGTCAGTTCCTCTGCCCTGTTTCTCTGTAGCTGTGAGGTAATGGCAATCGTACCGGCTTACAAGCAGGGATGAAGGAAAGGTAGGGGGCGGGGTCAGCCTCTGGAAACTTCTAACGGAGAAAGGGCCTGTTCATTGGCTGCTGGGAGGTAGCCGGATGGGCGGGGCTTCTGAGAGCGGGTGAATGCGCAGTCACGGTACATTCTAGGTGTTTCTTTTCTCCTGACGCAGTGAAGCTGGAACCAGATGCTAGTGATTTGCATAATGGCCTTCCTGGGCTGAGACCCCTGGCTGTGTGTGTGTGTGCAATGCGGTGGGATCCTATTCCGGCAGAATATTGTAGAGCTAGACTACAAGATCTAAAGCATTTGGACACCGGTCCTAGTGATTGGTTTCAGGTGTTTCAGTCGCGCCTGTTGCTACAGGTTAACAGAATCAGGCAGACATGAAATCTCCATACACTAACCGTGGCATCCGAACTGGTCATACTGGGAAATGTCTGGTACCACCAGAGAAAGCCACCAGTCTGTGTGGAACACCGGCCCTGCAGATATCTTCAGAGACCCTACCGATCTCTTCAGATCCCTACGGATCTCTTCAGACCCCTACAGATCCCTACAGATCTCGTCAGATCCCCACAGACCCCTACAGATCTGTTCAGATCCCTACAGATCACACATTTATATGTCATACATATGCATCATACTTAACAAGATAATCAAGTAGATCTATGCATTCATGATAATCAAGCAGATCTTTTAATTTTGATAATTCATGTAATGTTTTCACGATGATTCATTCTGCAATGCATATTTATATAAAAGCTTCTCACCTGCCATACAGTAAGCTGTCAACAAGTTGATATCAGGTCTGATAACAGGTCTGATAACAGGTCTGATTCCCACAGAAAACAACACAGCACAGAGCAGAAATAACAGGCCCCGCCCCTTCCACTTTTATTCAAATGCAAATGCACATCTTGCCCACAAACCCAAACCTCTGTACATGGATCAGTCCACCCAAACCCTGGGCTGTCTGCACATGGATCAGTCCACCCAAACCCTGGGCTGTCTGCACATGGATCAGTCCACCCAAACCCTGGGCTGTCTGCACATGGATCAGTCCACCCAAACCCTGGGCTGTCTGCACATGGATCAGTCCACCCAAACCCTGGGCTGTCTGCACATGGATCAGTCCACCCAAACCCTGGGCTGTCTGTACATGGATCAGTCCACCCAAACCCTGGGCTGTCAGCACATGGATCAGTCCACCCAAACCCTGGGCTGTCTGTACATGGATCAGTCCACCCAAACCCTGGGCTGTCTGCACATGGATCAGTCCACCCAAGCCCTGGGCTGTCTGCACATGGATCAGTCCACCCAAGCCCTGGGCTGTCTGCACATGGATCAGTCCACCCAAGCCCTGGGCTGTCTGCACATGGATCAGTCCACCCAAACCCTGGGCTGTCTGCACATGGATCAGTCAAGGACCTTTAGCTTTTGGACAGATTCTCATTTCAGAGAACGGACAATCACAGCTGCACTGAAGGTGGTTAGTCATAAGTAAGCAGTGTGGTCTAAAGCGCCCTCGAAAAATTGCTAAATATCACTCGATGATGTCATGACCTAATTATCATATGCGTGACATCATGTCGCATTTGCATGCTGCCCCCCCCCATATCTAGTTGCTTCTCTACTCTGTGTTCACAGATGCTGCATTTGAACTCCCAATAAAGCTGCTCTTATACTTGAACTGGACTGAATGGATTTAACTCGCTGTATTTACCTGTGCAGAGTATGTATGTCTTAACCTTTATGTAGCATGTATGTCTTAACCTTTATGTAGTATGTAATTCTTAACCTGTATGTAGAATATATGTCTTAACCTTTATGTACTATGTAAGTCTTAACCTGTATGTAGTATGTATGTCTTAACCTGTATGTAGTATGTATGTCTTGACCTGTATGTAGTATGTAATTCTTAACCTGTATGTAGAATATATGTCTTAACCTTTATGTACTATGTAAGTCTTAACCTGTATGTCTTAACCTGTAAGTCTTAACCTGTAAGTCTTAACCTGTATGTAGTATGTATGTCTTCACCTGTATGTAGTATGTATGTCTTAACATTTATGTATTATGTATGTGTTAACCTGTATGTATTATGGTTGTCTGCCCGTGTGTAGTATGGATGTCAGAGTTTGCTGTAGCCCCGTTTGAAAGACCAAAGATGAGTTATGTAGTCTGCAGACTGCGATAATATCGACGTATCCTTGAGGAGATCAGACAGACATGAAAGCCGGCTGGGAGAGAGGGCAGCGTTGCCTTGAGTTCCTGCCGAGGACAGACTGGCGGAGCGCAGCGCACGTGGGCAGTTCGTGGGTTAATGTCTGAGCCCAGCCGTGTCCTCCGCACATTCAGACTGCAGTGTAGCGACTTGTTGTGTAAATGTGAAGCGCTAATGTGGTGGTACCGCCTGTTATGTTATGGTGGTAATCACACTGAAGTTTAAGGTGGTAATTCAAACTGTAGTTTAAGGTGGTAACCACATTGTAGTTTAAGGTGGTAATCACACTGTAGTTTACCTCATATTCCTTTGACTCACACACACACACACACACACACCCCGCACACACACACTCACGCACACACACAAATGCACGCATACTCCTTAGTAAGGTCATTCCTCAGTTCTACACCCCCACCTCCACCCACACATAGTTCCACTTCACTGCCGTTTACTGTTAATTTATTAACATAATCAAACGCAGTTTTAATTACGTCCGCACATTCAGCTGCTAACAATATCTAATGGGATTTTACCAAATTGATGCCCTGTGACCTTTTCATTTATTCCGTTATTTAAATCTGGTGTTGCAATCTCCTACTGTGTGTTTGTTGAATTAAAGATGACTCACCTACACCCACTGGTGGTGTAATCTGCTACTGTGTTTTTGTTGGATTAAAGATGACTCACGTACACTCACTGGAGTTGTAATCTGCTACTCTGTGTTTGTTGGATTAAAGATGACTGACGTACACTCACTGGAGTTGTAATCTGCTATTGTGTGTTTGTTGGATTAAAGATGACTGACGTACACTCACTGGAGTTGTAATCTGCTACTCTGTGTTTGTTGGATTAAAGATGACTGACGTACACTCACTGGAGTTGTAATCTGCTATTGTGTGTTTGTTGGATTAAAGATGACTGACATACACTCACTGGTGTTGTAATCTGCTATTGTGTGTTTGTTGGATTAAAGATAACTGACGTACACTCACTGGTGTTGTAATCTGCTATTGTGTGTTTGTTGGATTAAAGATGACTGACGTGCACTCACTGGTGTTGTAATCTGCTATTGTGTGTTTGTTGGATTAAAGATACTGATGTACACTCACTGGTGTTGTAATCTGCTATTGTGTGTTTGTTGGATTAAAGATGGCTCACATGCACATACGTTATATGTCAATTATTTATTATTTGTTTATTATACATTTATTATATGTTGATTATACAATCATTTCCAGCAGTGTAATTAGAGCTCTTTATAGGCATTGTCCATTAAAATCATCAGACACAAAACCATCAAACACACTCCATCAAACTATTACACAGAGCCCTAAATCCTTCTCTTTGTGTCACATGGCTAGTCTCTGTACACATGTGCACACGTGTACCCACAGACAAAGACACATCTCTTGTATGTATGTTTGTTTAAATCTGGAGCAGGTTTAGGCCTAAACGTGGAGAGGCAGGTTGTGTAAAATGAGCTGATGTCCATGTAAGAGAGTGGAGCATGCACACACGCACGCACGCACGCACGCACGCACTCGCGTCTATCTCTCTGGCTGATCAGGGCTTAACACCTGGCCTCCTTCAGGACTTAACACCTGACCTCCTTCAGGACTTAACACCTGGCCTCCTTCTGTACTTAACACCTGACCTCCTTCTGTACTTAACACCTGACCTCCTTCTGTACTTAACACCTGACCTCCTTCAGGACTTAACACCTGGCCTCCTTCTGTACTTAACACCTGACCTCCTTCTGTACTTAACACATGACCTCCTTCTGTACTTAACACCTGGCCTCCTTCAGGACTTAACACATGACCTCCTTCTGTACTTAACACCTGGCCTCCTTCAGGACTTAACACCTTGCCTCCTTCTGTACTTAACACCTGGCCTCATTCTGTACTTAACACCTGGCATCATTCAGGACTTAACACATGGCATCATTCAGGACTTAACACATGACCTCCTTCTGTACTTAACACCTGGCCTCCTTCAGGACTTAACACCTGACCTCCTTCAGGACTTAACACCTGACCTCCTTCTGTACTTAACACCTGGCCTCCTTCAGGACGTAACACCTGACCTCCTTCTGTGTCCAGTCATCTGTTATCACTTTCTCATATTCAGGAGAGCCACAGAGAGAGAGAGATCCAATGTGCACATGGTTTTGTTGAGAGCAGCAGTTTTCCTCTGCACACAGACTGTGTGTGTGTGCGCGTGCGTGCGTGCGTGTGTGTATGTAAGGGCAGCAGGATGAGCACAAAGCCTGAAGAGTCTGCCAGCGTGTCTTCAAACAGCCAAACAACACCAGCGAGACACAGACAACTCCAGCACATAAACGGACAGCGCTGTGCCCAGATCAGAGCAAATCCCACTGAGGCCCCTGAGATCTCATCCTATAATGCCCCCATGCTGACCCTAGATCAGCCTTTAATAATCGCAAACACTATGAAAGAAAAGCAGAGATCCATCTTCACAACACCAGTGGCTGAGAGGAGAGCCAGCAACACCCAGATCAACCAAACAAAACACAGGTCTCTGGCAACAGCCAATGGCTGACAAGGATGCAGAAAGGGGGAGGAGCCCCTCATGTTACACTGCCATTATGTAAATCAATTGATAGGTGTGTAAAACACAGACTCTGTAGTAGCACACAGTCCTTTAAAGTGGAGCTCTAACGCCATTTACTGTTCACCTGCTTCTACATTTTGCGTTTTTGTCAGAGAAGTCATGTGCTTGTTTTTACATCATGTTTTTACATCTGTTTTTATCATCTAATTCTCAAATTAAAATTACAGTTGTACTTCCACGCGATGGAGAACAGGAGGGCAAATGTGAAGATGAAATTAAGCTAAGGGCTCAATTACACTCTGATTCTCAACAGTCTCAGTGAATAAACTCTCTTCTAAATGTTACAGGTGACCAGTGAGGTGAAGCAAATATGGAGGATATTCCTAGATTCAGGGAGGAGTTTGAAGATTTACACCGAAACGATGATATAATGAGAATTGTTCTAGGGGTGTCATGACAACCAACAAAATTATTTCCATGGTTTTTTTCCATCATTGGTTCCATTATTTCTCCTTTTTTTGACTATGAGACATGTCAAACGTCCCAGCAACACAGCGCAAGAGGATGTGCAAGAGGATGTAGAAAAACGAGATGGTCCAAAACGCCAGTGACTGTAGTCAGATTAACTGTATTAACTGTACTAGACAATATTAACCATACTAGACTGTATTAACTGAACTAGACAATATTAACCATACTAGACTGTATTAACTGTACTAGACTGTATTAACTGTACTAGACAATATTAACCATACTAGACTGTATTAACTGTACTAGACTGTATTAACTGTACTAGACAATATTAACCATACTAGACTGTATTAACTGTACTAGACAATATTAACCATACTAGACTGTATTAACTGTACTAGACTGTATTAACTGTACTAGACAATATTAACCATACTAGACTGTATTAACCATACTAGACTGTATTAACTGTACTAGACTGTATTAACTGTACTAGACAATATTAACCATACTAGACTGTATTAACTGTACTAGACTGTATTAACCATACTAGACTGTATTAACTGTACTAGACTGTATTAACTGTACTAGACAATATTAACCATACTAGACTGTATTAACTGTACTAGACTGTATTAACCATACTAGACTGTATTAACTGTACTAGACAATATTAACCATACTAGACTGTATTAACCATACTAGACTGTATTAACTGTACTAGACAATATTAACCATACTAGACTGTATTAACTGTACTAGACAATATTAACCATACTAGACTGTATTAACCATACTAGACTGTATTAACTGTACTAGACTGTATTAACCATACTAGACTGTATTAACCATACTAGACTGTATTAACTGTAGTAGACTGTATTAACCATACTAGACTGTATTAACCATACTAGACTGTATTAACTGTACTAGACTGTATTAACTGTACTAGACTGTATTAACTGTACTAGACTGTATTAACTGTACTAGACTGTATTAACCATACTAGACTGTATTAACTGTACTAGACTGTATTAACTGTACTAGACAATATTAACCATACTAGACTGTATTAACTGTACTAGACTGTATTAACTTTACTCGACTGCATTGTTACAGCAGTGCTGATTCTGTGTTCATTGGGATCTAATAAGCCGTGGGGAAGAAAACCACTTTTCCGAAGATCTTTGATGAAAAGGCGTAAAGGTGTAAACGCCTGAAGGCGTAAAGGTGTAAACGCCTGAAGGCGTAAAGGTGTAAAGGCCTAAAGGTGTTCTGAGGTAAGCATCACTAGATGTACGATGAGAAACCGGCTCACATCGATGTAAGAATGCGGACGCAGGAGGTAGTACAGAGGGATCATACATTACAGAACACACGTTATTAATCTTGTACAGAAAAAAAAAGCTACAAAAATCTTCAGAGCTCTGTAATGGAAGTGGGAAAATCTCTACAACATGGGTTAAGGACCCTGTTTATGGTACTGAACAGTACTTTAGGGTAATATGAGTGTTTTTGAGATAATGTCATAAAAATATTCTGGTCACTTTAGTTCCATGCTGTTGTTGGTTTAAGCACTCTTTAAAACGCTCACACGGGCCTGGAGCATCCCTTCTGGACTCTGGACGCTTTGCGCTGCATGTTCTGAGATTGAGACGGGCTCCTGAGGCCAGACCCTCCTCAGACGTGAAGGAACGCAATGCTACAGACGTCTCTGTGCCAAGGCCGGTACGAGGAGCTTCAACAGGACATATGTGAGGAGCAAATCTACACTGCCTGGAAAAGCCAGAGAATGATGGGCCAGTACTGAGGACCAGGACCAGGACGAGGACAAGGACAAGGACCAGGACTAGGATCAGGACTAGGACCAGAATCAGGACTAGGATCAGGACTAGGACCAGGATCAGGACTAGGAACAGGACTAGGACCAGGACTAGGATCAGGACTAGGACCAGGACTAGGACCAGGACAAGGACTAGGACCAGGATCAGGACTAGGATCAGGACTAGGATCAGGACTAGGACCAGGATCAGGACTAGGACCAGGACTAGGATCAGGACTAGGATCAGGACTAGGACCAGGACCAGGACTAGGATCAGGACTAGGACCAGGACCAGGACTAGGACCAGGGCCACAGTATCCCACAGCATAGCCAACAGACAAACACTGATCACTTGCTTCTAAACGACCAGTAATCAATTCCCTCTAAATTATTTACGGCAAAACCTAATAACAACCACAAGCCATATAACCATCTTAAAAGAGAACTCTGAAGATGCCAACGTCTCCAACATTTTACATTTGTCATCTACTACAGACACCCAACCTGCAGGAAAGGACATTAAACTGGCAAGTTATTGCACCGTTTTCAACTTGTAATGTGTCTAGCGAGGCGATCCACTGATGTCAGCAACAACGTGGTGTCTCCCAGCTACGGCGATCAGCAAGCGACAGCCTTATGCTAATGGATGCTCGCTAGCACGACAAGTAAATGTTTACGGTTGGCAGCTGGGTGTGGAGCAGCGCTACGTTCGTCAGCCGGGGTTTTTTTTTTTGTTTGTTTGTCTCCTGATAACGATAACAAATAAACGAGTTGGTTAAACAGAAATACACTGAAGGAGATTAATGAAACGACCTGGAACTTTTAATTAAAAAGGCAGGAATCATAAACAAAGTCAATTAAACAAACTCAATTTTCCAGTTAAGGCTTTTCATTATGTTGTAGATACTCTCTGACAAGCTGCCAAAAAATATAAATAAATAAATTAAGTGAGCTAGAATGAAAAAAAGACAATCAGTGAGGAGAGAGGGCAGGAGGTGATGGGCCAGTGGTCCTGAGGTGTGGTAAAGTGAAGCTAGCAAAGGAGGAAAAGGAAGTGAGGTAAAAGGAAGTCAGGTAAAAGGTCACATGATCTGGTTATGGGGCTTCGTGCTATCTTGCGGCGCTATCAGTAATGGCCGACACGCACGCAGCCGTGGAACAGCAGAAAACAGCTAAAAAACGGGTCATCAGGGTGTGTGAGGACCCGTCTCTGGACAGTGCTGCCTCCTCCCTCCTCCCCCACAGGAAATGACCGCACACACACATGCAGGAGATGACCGCACACACACACATGCAGGAGATGACAACACACACATTCATTCTGTACATATAAAACAAACATCACACTAGGATGTGACATCAGCAACACTAGGATGTGATATCAGCAACACTAGGATGTGACATCAGCAACACCAGGATGTGACAGCAGCCACTGGCACAATCATCTAGCAATCAGAGCTCAGGAAACAGCTCCCTTTCATTAGTCTGAAACAGGGTGGACAGATGCCTTACTCACACTGTGCGGAAGAGAGAGATAGAGGGAATGGAGGGAGGGAGAGAGAGGGAGAGAGAGAGAGGGGGGAGAGAGAGGGAGAGAGATAGGGAGCACAAGTGTAGAGGAAATAACAAACAGGTGTTATTAAGTGTGGCTGGGTCGATAAATGGAAGGTAAATATGACCCTCTGCTTGTGGCCAGACTGGGGGGGTTTATCTTAATGAAGCTGCTGTTTCTTTAGCCGTTTCTGTGTGGTAACAGTCAGTGAGAATGGCACAGGGGAGGGGGCGGGTACTGATAAAGACAACGCCCAACATCTGTTTACCGACACAGCCGATATATTACCCACCTCATTCTCTGGCTTTATCGGCCCTTCTCTCTGTTTATCACTCTGTCCATGTGTCTGTCTCCATGCTGTGAGCTGGAGAGGGGGTGTGGTCTGGCCGGAGGGGGAGTGGTCTGGGGCGGAGGGCTTTTATGCAGCCCTGCTGTGGCTCAGTGTCGCCCTCTGCAGGTTTTGTGTTATGGAGAAATGGGGCTACAGTGCTTGGCCCATTCCAACATGGCAGAATGTTCTGGAAGGAGGGCGTAACGCCGCGCTACATTTCCTCTCCGCACCTCTTGCTTTCTCTCTCTCTCTCTCTCTCTCTCTCTCTCTCTTTCTCCATTTCTTCCGATCATACCTGTGTTTCCAGGGCGGGTGGGATGGTCTCACACCCTCATCCGTCCCATCTGTCACACGCCACAGAAATGCACAAAACCACAGAAACGACGCAAGTCCTGTAGCCATGGTTGGGGAGAGCATGAAGCTCCATATCTTCCCTGCCTGTCTGGCAGAGATAAACTACACTACCCAGAATTCCTGTGATTTTCCATGGGGAGCACTGTGTGAAGAGCTATAAAGCACACACGCACTACCTGAGCACAAATGCCTGGACTGGACAAAGCCAGAGTCCTGGTGTTCGTGCCATCCTATGAAGACAGGACACACAGGAAGTTGACCAGGACTCACAGGAAGTTGGTACTACACGTGTTATTCGTGAGCAAATGCATGTGGAGAGGTCAGAGGTCAGTGCAGCCCTGCCTCATTCCTGCCTGCTTCACTTAAATCCATTTGCACTGTTCTCACAAAGCCTCCCATTCAACATCAGTCAGAGCAACAGAAAATTGACGTCAGAGGAGACCAAGGAGACAGTGGAGACAGTGGAGACAGAGGAGTCGGAGGAGACAGTGGAGCCAGAGGAACAGATGAGACATGCACATTGAAATCCCACTTCTCTCTCTTCTCTCTCTCCCTTCATTCTCTCTTTCCATCTGTGTCATTCTTCCTGTATTCACACACAAACACACCCACAAGAGAATCGTACCACACACGCATGTCAAAAAACACACAGCCCCTCCAGAGAGAATTGCTTTACTTAATTAACACTTTCAGCAAACATTCTAGAGACCTTGACTGTAAAAAAAAAATCATCAGTAATTAAGTTATGCTTTCATTGCAAGCCAAGGAGATCCATGTTTATGAAATTTAGCCAGCGAGTGACAGAGAATCTCTCAACCGCTTAAGAACAGATTCCGAACCAATTTGAGTCCATTTTTACAGTTCAATCCAAAGACCATATTTTCTCATACAGGACAGCTCAAAATGAGTTTCTGAAGTTCATAAAATTAAAAACTTGGCAGCAAAATCCTTGTACTGTACACAAAACACACACACACACACACACACGTCTGTCTGCGGAATAAATTCTTGATTCTCTCTCCTGAAGGAGAAATGGCCACCTCCTGCCCACCTGAGAGTGGAGTAACCACTTTCTGCCCACCTGGGTGTTAAGATAATTAAGCTGTGGAAACTGAGCTGGCTGAACCTCTCATGACCTTTGACCTCTATGTGTAAGCATATGTTTTTACATGACACCACCTAGGGGAGAAGTCATCACATTCCTACCCATCTGAGGGGAGAGTGATTGATTCTGCACCTCATATTTACCTTGTGAAACTAGAATAGATGGCCTAACCTAACCTAACACTTACCCTAACCCTTACCCTAACCCCAACCCCGACCCTTACCCTAACTCCAACCCTTACCCTAACCCCAACCCTTACCCTAACCCTAACCCTTACCCCAACCCTAACCCCAACCCTTACCCTAACCCCAACCCCAACCCTTACCCTAACCCTAACCCCAACCCTAACCCTTACCCTAACCCCAACCCTTACCCTTACCCTAACCCTTACCCTAACCCTTACCCCAACCCTAACCCTTACTATAACCCCAACCCTTACCCTAACCCAAACCCAAACCCTAACCCTTACCCTAACCCCAACACTTACCCTAACCCCAACACTTACCCTAACCCTAACCCCAACCCCAACCCTTACCCTAACCCAAGCCCTAACCCTTACCCTTACCCTAACCCCAACCCCAACACTTTCCCTAACCCAAACCCTTACCCTAACCCTAACCCCAACCCCAACCCTAACACTTACCCAACATCAAGAGCAGCCAACAGCATGTATATCCCCAGACAACCTCCACAAGGCTAAACAGGAGGCTGTACAAGTCCAAGACAAAGAAACCTCCAGTTACTCATGTGTGTGTGTCTATTTGTATGTTTGTACATGTGTGTGTGTGAGAGAACAGCATGTAGGAGCATAAGGGGCCCCTATGTCATGTAGGAATGTATGGAGCCCTTATGTCATGTAGAAGTATATGGAGCCCTTATGTCATGTAGGAGTATACAGGGCCCCTATGTCATGTAGAAGTATGCAGGGCCCCTATGTCATGTAGAAGTATACAGGGCCCCTATTCCATGTAGAAGTATACAGGGCCCCTATTCCATGTAGGAGTATACAGGGCCCCTATTCCATGTAGGAGTATACAGGGTCCCTATGCCATCTAGGAGAATATGGGGCCCCTATGTCATGTAGGAGAATACAGGTCCCCTATGTCATGTAGAAGTATACTGGGCCCCTATGTCATGTAGGAGTATACAGGGTCCCTATGTCATGTAGGAGTATACAGGGCCCCTATGTCATGTAGGAGTATACAGGGCCCCTATTCCATGTAGGAGTATACGGGGTCCCTATGCCATCTAGGAGAATATGGGGCCCCTATGTCATGCAGAAGTATACTGGGCCCCTATGTCATGTAGGAGAATATGGGGCCCCTATGTCATGTAGGAGAATATGGGGCCCTTATGTCATGTAGAAGTATACTGGGCCTCTATGTCATGTAGAAGTATACAGGGACCCTATGTCATGTAGGAGTATACAGGGCCCCTATGTCATGTAGGAGAATATGGGGCCCTTATGTCATGTAGGAGTATACAGGTCCCCTATGTCATGTAGAAGTATACTGGGCCCCTATGTCATGTAGGAGAATATGGGGCCCTTATGTCATGTAGGAGTATATGGGAAGCCCTACCTGAAACCAAGCTTTTGACCAACTGTAAACCTACAATGATTTTACAGTACTACAGCGCTAAATAAAGTCTGTTTTTGATGTCAAAACATTGTAATCCTTTAAGATAAGCAAAGGACATAAGGTGAAAGCAAAAAAATGCACCAGGCGTCGTTATAGAACAACCAAAAGTGCTTTGTCATCTACCAGGAGGATTCAACCCAGCCAGGAATAACAGGACAGTGTCCAAATGCCACTGGACTAACACACTGCTCAGTCAGCGATGATATATGGAGAGAATTACAAATTGAACTCGTCAACATCATATCAACACAAAGACATCAAATACACTGTAGTGCCATAGGCCCCAAGTCACCAAGTAGCATTCAGACAACATGAGACTATGTCTATAGTGTAGAGTTAATGCCGTCCCTCTGTGTGTGTGTGTGTGTGTGTGGCTGATGAAAGACAGAAGAGAGTTAATAGCATGATCATCAATTTTATGCATAAAGAGGGTCTCCCTCCCCTTGCCAGTGGGGATAAACCGCAATTATCTGTGTGTGTAAGTGAGAGCGTGTGTGTGTATGTGTGCGCGTGTGTGCAAGTGAGAGCGTGTGTGCCTGCACACATGCGTGTGTGTGTGTGTGTTTAATTATCACAGTGATGTATGACTCTCCTAAATGTCCTCCACTCCCTGTCCACCCATCTAATCGGGTTGCCATGGCACCAAGGCCTGCTAAGCCCACACGGGAAATATTTGGGGACAAAGTGGGAAATTTGGAACACTGTGTGCATGTGTGTGTATATGTGTGTGTGTGTGTGTGTGTGTGTGTACTTGCCATGCGGTGTCAAATGGGAGGTCTAAATGAGGACATAGCTGATGGGTGTTCATAATTAGGAAACAAGAATTTATAGAGTAGCAATGCACTATATGTTTGGGTTGGGCATTTAAACTGATATGATGTTACTGATATGTTGTGAGTATGTGCACCTGGGTGCTGCATGTGTGTGTGTGTGTGAGGGAACAGGTCTGGATGTGTGTGTGTGAGGGAACAGGTCTGGATGTGTGTGTGAGTGTGTGTGTGAGGGAACAGGTCTGGATGTGTGTGTGTGAGGGAACAGGTCTGGATGTGTGTGTGAGTGTGTGTGTGAGGGAACAGGTCTGGATGTGTGTGTGTGAGGAACAGGTCTGGATGTGTGTGTGAGTGTGTGTGTGAGGGAACAGGTCTGGATGTGTGTGTGTGAGGAAACAGGTCTGGATGTGTGTGTGTGAGTGTGTGTGTGAGGGAACAGGACTGTGTGTGTGTGCGTGTGTGTGAGGGAACAGGACTGGATGTATGTGTGTGTGTGTTTGTGTGTATGTGTGTGTGTGTGTGTGTGTGTGATGGAACAGGGCTGGATGTGTGTGTGAGTGTGTATGTGAGGGAACAGGACTGAGTGTGTGTGTGTGTGAGGGAACAGGTCTGGATGTGTGTGTGAGTGTGTGTGTGAGGGAACAGGACTGGGTGTGTGTGCATGTGTGTGAGGGAACAGGACTGGATGTATGTGTGTGTGTGTTGGTGTGTATGTGTGTGTGTGTGTGTGTGTGATGGAACAGGGCTGGATGTGTGTGTGAGTGTGTGTGTGAGGGAACAGGACTGAGTGTGTGTGTGTGAGGGAACAGGTCTGGATGTGTGTGCGTGTGTGTGAGGGAACAGGACTGGGTGTGTGTGCGTGTGTGTGTGAGGGAACAGGTCTGGATGTGTGTGTGTGAGGGAACAGGTCTGGATGTGTGTGTGAGTGTGTATGTGAGGGAACAGGACTGGGTGTGTGTGCGTGTGTGTGAGGGAACAGGACTGGATGTATGTGTGTGTGTGTTTGTGTGTATGTGTGTGTGTGTGTGTGTGATGGAACAGGGCTGTGTGCGTGTGTGTGTGATGGAACAGGACTGTGTGCGTGTGTGTGTGTGTGTGTGTGTGTGTGAGGGAACAGGACTGAAGGGACAGACGGCTTTAATGTCCATACTGCACTGAGCGCTGAAGCCTCTTTATGCAAAACTGCACTAATTTCATCAGACACACACACACACACATTTATTGGCATTCATTAATCTGGTGGACAGAAATAAAGAAACACTGTGGGTGGGGCAATAGTGGGTGGGTCAGTGCTGCAGGGGGTGTGGCATTTAACCTGCTGGTGCAACAGTGGGCGTGGCATTTACCGTGCCAGTGGAGCAGTGGGCGTGGCATTTAACCTCTGCTGGTGCAGCAGTGGGCGTGGCAATTAACCTGCTGGTGCAGCAGTGGGCGTGGCATTTAACCTGTTGGTGCAGCTAATGGGTGTGGCATTTAACCTGTTGGTGCAGCTAATGGGTGTGGCATTTAACCTGCTGGTGCAGCAGTGGACGTGGCATTTAACCTCTGCTGGTACAGCAGTGGGCGTGGCAATTAACCTGCTGGTTTAGCAGTGGGCGTGGCATTTAACCTGTTGGTGCAGCTAATGGGTGTGGCATTTAACCTGTTGGTGCAGCTAATGGGTGTGGCATTTAAGCTGCTGGTGCAGCAGTGGGCGTGGCATTTAACCTGCTGGTGCAGCAGTGGGCGTGGCATTTAACCTGTTGGTGCAGCTAATGGCCGTGGCATTTAACCTGCTGGTGCAGGAGTGGGCGTGGCATTTAACCTGCTGGTGCAGCAGTGGACGTGGCATTTAACCTGTTGGTGCAGCTAATGGGCGTGGCATTTAACCTGCTGGTGCAGCAGTGGGCGTGGCATTTAACCTGCTGGTGCAGCAGTGGACGTGGCATTTAACCTGCTGGTGCAGCTAATGGGCGCGGCATTTAACCTGCTGGTGCAGCTAATGTGTGTGGCATTTAACCTGTTGGTGCAGCTAATGGGTGTGGCATTTAACCTGCTGGTGCAGCTAATGGGCGTGGCATTTACCCTGCTGGTGCAGCTAATGGGTGTGGCATTTAACCTGCTGGTGCAGCAGTGGGCGTGGCATTTAACCTGCTGGTGCAGCAGTGGACGTGGCATTTAACCTGTTGGTGCAGCTAATGGGCGTGGCATTTAACCTGCTGGTGCAGGAGTGGGCGTGGCATTTAACCTGCTGGTGCAGCAGTGGGCGTGGCATTTAACCTGTTGGTGCAGCTAATGGGCGTGGCATTTAACCTGCTGGTGCAGCAGTGGGCGTGGCATTTAACCTGCTGGTGCAGCAGTGGGCGTGGCATTTAACCTGCTGGTGCAGCTAATGGGCGCGGCATTTACCCTGCAGGTGCATTTAACCTGTTGGTGCAGCTAATGGGCGTGGCATTTAACCTGTTGGTGCAGCTAATGGGTGTGGCATTTAACCTGCTGGTGCAGCTAATGGGCGTGGCATTTAACCTGCTGGTGCAGCTAATGGGTGTGGCATTTAACCTGTTGGTGCAGCTAATGGGTGTGGCATTTAACCTGCTGGTGCAGCAGTGGGCGTGGCATTTAACCTGCTGGTGCAGCAGTGGGTGTGGCATTTAACCTGTTGGTGCAGCAGTGGGCGTGGCATTTAACCTGCTGGTGCAGCAGTGGGCGTGGCATTTAACCTGTTGGTGCAGCTAATGGCCGTGGCATTTAACCTGCCGGTGCAGCAGTGGGCGTGGCATTTCACCTCTGCCGGTGAAACAGGGGCGTGTGTGTGTGTTCTCTCTCCAATAGGACAGCGGCAGACGGTGCTCTGCTCTAAAAGTGATGATGAAGCTGAATGAGGAGAGAGAGAGAGAAAGAGAGAGAGAAATTGAGGGAGAGGAAGAGAGAGAGAAAGAGAGGTAGAGGGGGACAGAGAGAGTGGGAGAAAGGGAGAGAGATGGAGAGAGAGTAGGAAAGGCAGAGGATGAAAGGGAGAGAAAGGGAAGAGAAAAGAGTGGAGGAGTGAGGTAGAGAGAAAGAGGGAGAGAAGAGATGAAACCTATAGAGAAAGACGACCCTTCTCCTCAGCACCAGTCACACTGACCAACCCTCTCCTCAGCACCAGTCACACTGACCAACCCTCTCCTCAGCACCAGTCACACTGACCAACCCTCTCCTCAGCACCAGTCACACTGACCAACCCTCTCCTCAGCACCATTTGCCATTTCAGCTAATGGATGTATAATAACATCACAGAATCACACAGCAACTCATCTTACAGCCCACAGGCTGCAGGCAGATCTCTGCATCCCAGACCCACAAACACACCCACAGAAGCAAGCGGCCGTTGCCTTGACATCCTGACATTTACAGTGCTGTCACACACTGCCTGCATTAGGCTAGCCCTCCCCTGACTGGCCTTTTGTAGCGAGTCGTCTTCTTCCTGTCCTACATGTGTTCTTTGGATGAGGTCACATTTCTCAAACACCAACATCCTCCCCAAATCAGCAGAGATACTGCTGCCTCTAATTTACATCTGTTTACTAAATCCAGAACGGATGCAGCAAATGAAAGCAGAAAAACGCTAGAATATGCAACAGCTCATTTCAGACTCACGGGGACAGCTCATTTCAGGGTCAGGGAGATGGCTCATTTCAGACTCATGGAGACTCATGGAGATGGCTCATTTCAGACTTATGGAGACAGCTCATTTTAGACTCAGACAGATGGCTCAATTCAGACTCATTGAGATGGCTCGTTTCATACTCATGGAGACAGCTCATTTCAGAGTCATGGAGACGGCTCATTTTAGACTCAGGGAGACAGTTCAACATGCATATTTTCCATTTCTTGTAGTTCAACGCAGAAATGCATTGGATTTCATATCTGTAATTACAGAAACAGGATTTGACTGGAAAGAAAAGCAAGTCTGCTGTGACATTTGCCTGAGTGGAAATATGGATTTGAAAACGACTTCAGTGGCACATGATTGTATTAGGACACAGCACTGGAGCAGACCACAGCCTTATACTGATTATGAAATATAAAAAAACCCTTAGTTAACACTCACCAAGAACACAGATGGTTTGAGATTGTTTATTTATTTATATTTATTTATTTTAATATCATGAATGAGCCACAGAAAGCATGGAACACAATACTGATGATGCAGCCAAACTCTCTGCATCCTGGTCTGCCATTAAAGACAATCATTCCTTCTCTGACTAAAATGCTAAAACGTCTGAACATAATTCTGACAACTAAGTAAAATGTATTTATATAGCAATTCTCCCAGTTGTATGTTCTTCACAGAGTATAAAATCATCACCCTTCATGAAATATAAAATCATAATGTAATGTAATGTAATAGATGTGTAACTGCTCATATTCTAGTGTGAACAGTTACTGAAGGCTACCACCACTACACTACACCTAACTACACTAACACTATAACTACACTACACCAAAACTACACTACACCATAACTACACTAACACCATGACTACACTAACACATAGCGTCTTTCTTAGCTTCGTTAGTTCATTACCGTTTTCTTGCAATTTAATCTTCTTAAATTCCCCTTAAGTTCTTTAAGTAATAAAGAACGCTAACTGTTATGACGTATACGTGTGTGAGCACACATGGAGACCTGTCAGCCTTCAACACACATAGTGTCTGTGCTTCATGATGCTAATATGCTAGATAAATGTCAAATCATGCAGCTATGTAGTTGGTCCTCTGTAGCGTGAACTGTAGCCACTTTCATTTGTCCATAAAGAAATGCGGCCAGAGGTTAAAAATATTAATATCGGGACTGTCATTCTGTAAAGCTCATTTAACCTTTACTTCCAGCAGATTTCTGATATGGCTGACTTTATTACTGCAAAGAGGGGTCACCGCACACACACACACACACTCACGCAGAGATGGGGTCACGATCAATTATTAAAACAATGGCCAAGCAGGTGATCAGGCGTCCACTGTAATTACATCCCAGTGTGCAGCAAAGGAGGGACTGATTGGCTCATAGGCTGCGTAATGAGAGGCGGAGAGAGACTGAACGAGCCAACACGCAATTACAGAGAAACAGACGAGAACAAGTGGGGGGGGGCTGAGACGAAGGCAGAGGGCCAGTGCTCTCTCTCTCTCTCTCTCTCTTTTTCTATCCCTCTCTCTCTCCCCCTCCTTCTTTCTCTCTCCCTGCCTGGACTCTCTCTCCCACGTTGCTCCACATCACTGGGGAGACGTGGTCTCCATGTGCTCCCTCTCATCCCACTGTGTTCTGACGTCTTTAGACTGCAGCGCAGACGACAGGAACAGTCTCTCTTCATCACAGGGATGTATGAGCAGTCTGTATGCCACTGTATGAGAGGAGGACACAATATCAGTGCCTGACCACCACATATTACACTCTGCGTCCTGTACCACAGACAAACTCCTGGCCAATAGCACCTGTGTGATAGGGGGCGCTGTAATCTTCACAGGTGGGGCACCTCAGCCCAGCAACTGTGTGTATGTGTGTGTGCGCTGGAGAGTGTTTGGTCCAATGTGACAGTGGATGTAGGCTCGCGTTACTTTACTGAAGGCTGGTGTTACTGATCACTGGCCATCTTCAGCCAATCACTGGCAACCGCCAGCCAATCAGTGGCCATATAAAGCCAATCAATGTTCATATCCAACCAATCACTGGCCATATCCAGCCAATCACTGGCAACCTCCAGCCAATCACTGGCCATATCCAGCCAATCACTGGCAACCTCCAGACAACAATTGGTCACCTTTATTCCTATAGGCTTCACTTTTGCTTGCTTATAGTCTGACAGCTGCAGGTAGCGTGTAGGTGTTCCCCAGGAAGTGATCACTCAGTGCAGTGGGTCTGGTTTGTCAACAACATCCACCTACTTGGTGCGAGGCCGGCAACATTATATAACACAGATGCTCGAAGACCGAAAACGAAACCACTTTATTCTCAAGGCAACCGTTGCTCTCGTAGTTCCGCTTAGCGATACCCAAGGCACAATGTGGGCCAGTCAGATGAAACGTAGGAACTGGGCTTCTGATTCTGATTGTCTGATTACAGGAAGAGTGTGTGAAACGTGTTTGCTACGTGTATATGCATCAGGTCTTTTGCGTCTTTAATACAGCATTCAGCCCTCATCATGGTTGTAGCTTTATTCATCATCAGACACCATAACAGATGTAATAGCTGCCCCTTAAACAAATAAGCTTTAACAATGTAGTCCTCGTCTATAAACATCCACCCAGCACACGTCCTCCACCCGATTACACCAGAGATCTACTCGGAGGAAGCGGATCGAATGGTGGGGGGAAACATGATTTGTTGAATTTCTTCATTCATTCATTCATTATCCGTATCGCTTATTCCCACTAGTCGGGGTCACGGGGGGGCTGGAGCCAATCCCAGCATCTCCGGGCGAAGGCAGGGTACACCATGGGAAGTTCGCCAGTCCACCACATGGCCAACACGCACACTCACACCTACGGGCAATCTAGAGTGACCAATCAACCTAAGATGCATGTCTTTGGACTGTGGGAGGAAACCAGAGTACCCGGAGAAAACCCACGCAGGCACAGGGAGAACATGCAAACTCCACACAGAGCAGCCCAGACCGAGAATCGAACCCAGACCGCCTTGCTGTGAGGCGACAGTGCTAACCACCACACCACCATGCCGCCCTGTTGAATTTCTTGTTTCAAAATATTTTCCTTGGAAGGCTTCATTAGGGTATGTTAAGTGTTAAGAAAGTTCTCAATTTTGTGAATGAAAAAGTAAATGTAATGCTTCAACATGCACACACACACACACACACACATTTGAAGGCTGTGAGAATGAAAGATTGTAGCAATTTTAAATTACTTAGAACCTTTAAAAGACTTACTATAGCATCATGAGATAAACAAGTTAACAACGGTAAACATGCTCTGTCTGTCTCTCTCTCTCTCTCTCCCACCCATTTCACTCTCCTACCCTGTCTCTCTCTCTCTCTCTCTCTCTCTCTCTCTCTCTCTCTCTCACTCTCTCACTCTCTCTCCAGCAGCTAAATGGTATCAGCAGTTCAGTCAAACAGGAGGGGAGAGACACAAAGAGACACGGAGAGACGTGGAGAGACAGAGACACGGAGAGACGGAGCACGGGAGATGCAAGGAAAGGTGAAAGGGAGACAGCCTACTGGAGGGAGGTATGTGTGTAAGCCTGGGTGGGATGTGGGGAGTGGGGACCGCAGGGTTAGGGGTTAGGGTCAGAGGTCAGGGTTTAGGGTTTAGGGTCAGGGTAAGTGATGTAGGGGTCAGGACCGCCGGCTCTGGTACAGTAACTGAGCAAAAGCCGAGAGGTGAAGACACGGGCGAGAGCGTAGACGACTCGGTAAGACACAGGGAGACGCAGGGAGACACAGGTGAGAGTGCAGATGACTCCGTGAGACACAGGGAGACACGGGTGAGACACGGCATTCATGATTAAGACAGACAGGAAAAGAAGAAGAAAGAGGTTGTATTTCATGCTAATATTTTCCTTGCTTTGCTCCCAGTCCGGGTCACGTTGATGCATATTCCATGCACACATGAGACAGAGAGACAGAGAGAGAGAGAGAGAGAGAGAGACAGATAGGCTAAGAGTGAGAGAAAGAGAGAGACAGAGAGAGGAATGGGTGGTTAAGAAAATTCAGGAGCGACAGCACAGAAGTAAAAAGAGAGTGGAGTGGATGAGAGTAGATGAGAGGAGAGATGGAAGAGAAAGAAAACCCAGGAGTACAGAGAAGAAGAGAAGGGACGGGGAAAAGAGAGGGATGAAGCAGAGGTGCTGCAGCAGGCACAGAGAGAGAGAGACTGAGAAAGATGTAAAGAAAGAAGGGTAACGAGAAATACATCCAGTGTGTGCGAAAAGAACCTGTAGAGTCACAGAAGAGAGAGACAGAGTGAGAAATACTTTTCAGAAGAGTAAGAGTCAGGTGTGAGAGAGAGAAAGAATGAGAAAGAGAGAGAGAGAGAAAGAGCGGGAAAGAGAGAGAGAGACAGAGAGAGAGAGAGAGACAGACAGAGAGATGGGGGGGGGGGGATTTGAGTCTATAAGAAACTGATGGTGAAAGCGAGAAAGTTCCCATCAAGGATCCTTGGAGGAAAAGTGAACTGCATTCTGGGAAAGGACAGAGCTATTGTGGCAGAACTGAGGGAAATTTGTTTCGTGGAAGAGCAAAATAAAACAGTTCAGGCTGGGGTCATCTGTCTAGAAATGTCACCCGTGTTTTATGGGCCTTTTCGAAAGGCCAAGCGGCGACAGCGACGCCAGACCCTGCACCCAGTGGAGCTCTCCGCCGAACACTAGTGTGTACAGGAAGGCCGCCATTAGGCCGATAACCTGCCTCCACCAAAGAGCCCTAATTCACAGAGAAGCCTGCAGCACGTTAAATCAAACGCTGTTGTTCCCAGCTCCGTCCCTCCTTCTCCCACACGATGATTTAACTAATATTAGCATATACCAACGAAGAGACAAAAAAAAAAGACTCTCAGCCATGTGCATCAAAGAGTTCCAATGAACTGCCCGAGCTGTGAGTCAAACCCTCTGTTCTCCATAACCGTGAGCTAGATGTGATCATTAGCTGCACCCGCGGTGCAAAATGTAACTATGAAATATTATAGGGGAGAAAAAGGCTTGTGCATACATATTTAGTAAAGAACCTCAGAAATCTTTAGACCTGGGGATTCATGACAGGCCTGAAAACATTTGTAGTTGAGTTGTTAGCAAGAATAAGCTTGACTATAACACCCTGAGCATGTCCTACATAAATCACCCAGGAAACTGGTAAACAGAAAGGATGAGCAATACTGCACACACACAGTCAGAGCTGCTCTGTGTTAACTGGTCTTACTCAACACACTGGTCGCACTCAACATTCTGGTCTCACTCAACAATCTGGTCTCACTCGACATTCTGGTCTCACTCAACACTGGTCTTACTAAACACACTGGTCTCACTCAACACTGGTCTTACTCAACACACTGGTCTCATTCAACACTGGTCTTACTCAACATTCTGGTCTCACTCAACACACTGGTCTCACTCAACATTCTGGTCTTACTCAACACACTGGTCTCACTCAACATTCTGGTCTCACTCAACATTCTGGTCTAACTCAACACACTGTTCTCACTGAATATACTGATCTCGCTGAACACACTGGTTCCACTGAACACACTGAACACACTGGTCCCACACTGATTTCACTGGTTCACTCCAACCACGGCAGATGGAGTACAAGCATTCACACCACATCCAGGCCTAGAAAAGACCCTCACACATGACATGTCACATACAAGAACCACATATGATGTTCAGGCCGTGGAACATAAAACTAGCATGTACCATCTTAACATGCCTGGTACCACATATTAAAACATGTAAACATACGTTGTAAAACATTTATATAGATAGAAGCCCTTCTAGAAGACAGGGTGCGTGTGTGTGTATGTGTGCATGCATGTGTGTGTGTGTGTGTGTGTGTGTGTGTGTGTGTAACCTTCTGTAAGACAGGGTGCGTGTGTGTGTGTGTGTAACCTTCTGTAAGACAGGGTGCGTGTGTGTGTGTGTAACCTTCTGTAAGACAGGGTGCATGTGTGTGTGTGTGTGCATGTGTGTGTGCATGTGTGTGTGTGTGTGTGCATGCGTGTGTGTGTGTGTGTGTGTGTGTCTTACCTTCCTTGCAGTATTTTCCTCTGAAGCGCGTTTGTGAGCAGTCACAGCGCACCTCTCCGAACTGGACCAGACAGATGCCTCCGTTCAGGCAAGGGCTCTGATTGGTGCACAGGTACTCCAGGTCGCTCTGGATACCCTGGCTGTTCAGCAGGGTGGGGGGCACCTCCCCCACCTTCAGGTTGGCGATCAGCCCCAGGAAGGGGGGCTCGTACTTCACCGTACTGGAGGTGAGGGCGGAGAGGCGAACGTCCGGCGGGACGCCGCCCACAAACAGGTCGCTCACCACCGCCATCTCGCGCCGCTTGGAGCGCACCTCGGCCGCCCTGGTCTCGCTGTCCACCATCAGCATGGTCTCGCGGAAGTTCCGCGTCAGCAGCACCATGTGCCAGCGGTCGTCGTTGACCGCCGTCTCCATGCGCACCGTCGCCGGCTCGGCGCAGTGTATGGCGAAGCGCAGCTGGAGGTGCCCGCCGACGACCAGCAGCTCCAGGAAGTCGCAGTTGCCGCCGTCGTCCAGGTAGAGCACCAGCGCTTTGCTCACGTTGGTCTTCAGGCTGAAGCTCAGCTCGCCCATCGACCCCGCCTCCCAGCGAGCGTAGCGCGCCCACTGGCCCGGCGCGCCCCCGAACTCCAGAGACCCCGCCCCCGAGAGGAGGAGCCCGACAAAGGCCACGCCCAGGATAGGACATCGAAGACGCCCGCCTTCCCTCATCATCCCTGCGGCGCTGACGTAGCCCCGAGCTGCTCTGAGCGGTGCGCTGGAGCGCTTGCTTCCGGTGCCCCTGCCGATGTGCCTTCGCGCCGCGTTCTACTGGGGTTAGCGGCGAGCTCTACAGAACACGGAGTGCTCCGTCTCCGAGCAGGGACTGTGGAACAGGGAGTAGTGTTCTGCACTCCAAAGCTGCAAGGGCCTTAATCCTAAACCCTCCTGCTCAGCAGCGTTTGGGGTGGGGGGAGGGGTGTGTGTGTTTTTTCTTAGCGCTGCTCCGTCTTCACTCTCTGAGTCTGTTTTGGACTTTGAAGGCTGCTCTCGTCTCCATCCGCGGGTGGAGGGGAGGAACGGCAGCTGCACTCCAGGTCCTGGGCGTGAGCCTGACCGCTCCGCTCTCTCAACCAAGGCCAGGAGATCAGAGTTCCTCGCGGAAAGGAAGGGATGAAAGTGAGAGATAAACGAGAGATAAATCTTCCCGACGGTGAGGCGTCTCTCAGCTATCTGGCATTCTGTGGACAGCAGTAGGTGTTCATAGTTCTTCGTCACCGTAACCCGGTTCTTTTAGGTCCTTCCTCTCTCTTTGTTCCCCAGAGGTGCTATTTCACGAAAGATCTACTTCCCTCCTGGTTCGCACATTCTGCTGGGCCCGGGGCACCTGCAAGACAAGAACAAATGAAGACTAATGTCATCCGACCAAGCCAGCACACCACAGGAACCCTGCAGCTGCCAAATAGGAAGTACTGCGTCTGTCAATACACAGGCCTGCCTGCAGGGGGCGGCGGGGGAAAAAAATAGTGCTTTCATATCTCCAGTCATCGATTTGAGTCATGTTTACAGCGCGAGACATCTGAGGAGCAGCGCGGGTGGCCGGCAGCCAGGAAAGGTCTCACGTGCATTTGTAGAAGAGGAAGTCCCTCAAAAAAACATCCAGGGAGTTATCCACCCATTCACCCATCCTCCCATCCACCCATCCTCCCATCCACCCATCCACCCATCCTCTCAAACTTCCTCAATAATGCAAATCTGCTTCTAACGGGCGTGTTGGTATGGCAACCTCCCAGTCAGGGACTACTGAATCAGCGTGCATCTTTCCTATGAAGGATTCGACCAGTTATGGCCCAGTGACACGTCTGCAACAAGCAGGTATGTCACAGCCAGACATCTCCAGACAGCATCAGCGCACTTATCTGATTGGTCCACTGCTGAGCTTTGAACTCATCTGACTGGTCCACTACTGAGCTTGAACTAATTTAATTGGTCCATTGCTGAGCTTTGAAACCTCAACACGATGCCACTTCACCTCTCCAGCGCTACTATAGCTACACTGCTACCCTCTATCTGAACCACTCCACTGTTACCATAGCTACACTGCCGCCCTGCAGCTGAACCACTCCAGCGTTACCATAGCTACACTGCCGCCCTCTACCTGAACCACTCCCATGTAACCATAGCTACACTGCCGCCCTGCACCTGAACCACTTCGGAGTTACCATGGCTACACTACCGCCCTCTACCTGAACCACTCCCACGTAACCATAGCTTCAGCCGCCCTGCACTGAAGCACTACCTTGTTACCATAGCTACACTGCCCCCTCCCTCTCTCTTTCTGGAGGACGCCTGTCACTCTCATCTCACTGTGATGGTTCCTCTTGACCTAGGCGGCCGACACTAATCCTTCCCATTATGTGTGAAGAGAGACTTCATTCCTCCATGGACCTTTCCCAATTAAACCCTGCTGCATTACCCTCCGCTCCCTCTGCCTCCACACACACCGACTGATCACACACACACTCATTCATCCACTCCTACTCACTGACCCTCTCATTCATTCATTACTTCACTCATTCATTTATTGATCTGGTTAATTCACTCATTCATTCATGTATTCATTACTCTGGTTAATTCACTCACTCTTTCTTTAATCTTTCTAATTAATTCATTCATTCATCTGGTTAATTCACTCATTCATTCATTAATATGGATAATTCATTTATTCATTCATTAATCTAGTTAATTAATCCATTCATTAATCTGGTTAGTTCATGCATTCTTTCATTAATCTGGTTATTCACTCATTCATCCAATCATTAATGTAGTTAATTAATTAATCCATTCATTAATCCGGTTAGTTCATGCATTCTGTCATTCGTTCATTCATTAATCTGGTTAATTCATTCATTAATCTGGTTAATTCATTCATTAATCTGGTTAATTCACTCACCCGTCAGTGACTCGCTCTGCTAATTTTCATGCATGGATTTACTCACTAATTTCATCCACTCAAATCACTTACTAATCCAGCACTAGCACTTAATCCAGTCATCTATTACTGACATACCTGTACACTCACATTATGATTCATCTTAGAATATCTTAGGATAAATGTATGTGTTTTTCTATGTGTGACAGCATGAGATTTGCAGCATAATAAAATCTTTAGTAGCATATCATACCAATCAGAACATATTATAATTAATAATTATTAATATTATAATTATATTACATACATATTTGCACAAAATTTGCGCTGCTGAGCAAATCCAGTGCATCGTAAACCTTTGGAGACAGAAGCATTAGAAAATGAAACCAAAAACCAGTCCAAGGTTCAGTCTAAGTCCTCTTTCACTGTACATTCACGACAACTGTTGAAGCTCAACCCCCTGCAGAACATGCGCATCACTTCCTGTCTGTGAGCATGCTTTACATTCAGCCTTGGCATGTTCTCATGTAGACCTGGTGATGAACAGGGTGCTAGGTGGACATCTGAACCCCGCTGAGAATTCTGGGAACAGGCTGCCTTGATTCAGTTTAGGTTCATGTCTGATTAAGTCAGAGCAGCTAACAGTGACGACGTTCAAGCCAGCCACCCATGAGAGTAAATGCCAGCAGTTATACAGGCCCAATGCTTTAACCATTAGCCCCAACACCACCTGCTTCCTCTTTTGTTAAGAGAGTTCCCTTTGCATCCACATTTCATAAACCATATGAGTTCTTACCATGAAGGAATGAATCCAGCATTCCAGTAGGCTCCAGGGAGCAAGAGCCAGCTAATGGAGACAGGAACTGGGCCACTGCGGACTGGGAGCAAAGAAACAGAGGCCACTGAACACCAGGAATGGGGGTAGGGCTCTGTTTCCATGGAGCTCTGAAGGTAGGGTTCTGTTTCCATGGAGCTCTACAGGTAGGGTTATGTTTCTATGGAGCTCGGAGTGTAGGTTCTGTTTCCATGGAGCTCTATGGGTAGGGTTCTGTTTCTATGGAGCTCGGAGGGTAGGGTTCTGTTTCCATGGAGCTCTAAGGGTAGGGTTCTGTTTCTATGGAGCTCGGAGGGTAGGGTTCTGTTTCCATGGAGCTCTGAGGGTAGGGTTCTGTTTCTATGAAGCTCTGAGCGTAGGGTTCTGTTACCATGGAGCTCTGAGAGTAAGCCTCTGATTGTTTGGTTCCATGTGTAAACGACCACACTTACACCACCACCCCCTTTCTCCCTGGGCACTGGCTAAGACCGCAGTAGATGGGTAGAGGCAGAGCTGGAACCCCCACAGCTAATCTGCTGGCTTCATCTTCTCCTACACACATTTACATTGGTAGCATTGTCAGACGCCACCAGCGCAGGTGTGTTGTAGTCCCTATCAAACATACACCCTGATCCAAGAACAGACGTTCAGTGTTCAGAAACATCAGGCTGGATGTTTTATTGTTTTTTGTTTTTGTTTTATTGTGAATGTTAACTGCTTAGTGACTCAGTGAAGAGGTGCGTCTACAGTCAAGTGAAGAAAGCCACAGTGTCTTAGCCATATGGACACCCAGTGTCTCAGCCGTACCTGTATAGATACCCAGTGTCTCGGCCATATGGACACCCAGTGTCTCAGCCGTACCCGTATAGATACCCAGTGTCTCGGCCCTATGGACACCCAGTGGAAGTTTATTCCACCATCTGGGTGTCAGGACAGGAATGAGTCTTGATGCTTCTTCACGATTCAAATGCAGACAGTGTCAAACCCCAGACAGCTGCATCTACAGGTGAACCTAAAGAACAGGTAGTCTACATCTACAGGTGAACCTAAAGAACAGATAGTCTACATCTACAGGTGAACCTAAAGAACAGGTAGTCTACATCTACAGGTGAACCTAAAGAACAGGTAGTCTACATCTACAGGTGAACCTAAAGAACAGGTAGTCTACATCTACAGGTGAACCTAAAGAACAGGTAGTCTACATCTACAGGTGAACCTAAAGAACAGGTGGTCTACATCTACAGGTGAACCTAAAGAACAGGTAGTCTACATCTACAGGTGAACCTAAAGAACAGGTAGTCTACATCTACAGGTGAACCTAAAAGAACAGGGGGTCTACATCTACAGGTGAACCTAAAGAACAGGTAGTCTACATCTACAGGTGAACCTAAAGAACAGGGAGTCTACATCTACAGGTGAAAGAACAGATAGTCTAAAGAACAGGGTAGTCTACATCTACAGGTGAACCTAAAGAACAGGTGGTCTAAAGAACATCTACAGGTGAACCTAAAGAACAGGTAGTCTACATCTACAGGTGAACCTAAACAACAGGTAGTCTACATCTACAGGTGAACCTAAAGAACAGGTGGTCTACATCTACAGGTGAACCTAAAGAACAGGTAGTATCTGTGTGTACAGCACATTCATGTGAAATGACCAGCTAGAAATATTGAACCATTGTTTAACTTGTATAATTTATTTTGTTTGCCAATTTCAATGAATGCCATTTCTGAACCACAGATAAAAATATGATTTGTGAGATGCAAAAGGTACTTCACACAAGGAAAATCATTTCCAAATGTAACATATTTTTGCAAATTGTACAGTGAAACTACAAATGTATAACTGGGAAGGGTTTTTTATGCCTTGCTCTAAAGGCTCAACGCACAAACAATGCCAGAAGAAGGTTTATTCGTGTAAGCATTTGAAAAATGTGAGTTACGTTTGATATTTACAGATGACTCAAAATCAGCTGCTGAAAATGACAATACCAACACCAACCACTAATCAGAGCCAGAATAGTCAAATATTCTGCTGCGTTAAACACTGAGGTGCAAACACCAAACACCAAAAGATCCATGATCCTCCAGGATCGTTGATTATGTGTGTTCACGCCTCTGAATCTGTAATATGTGCTTTGGAAACACCAAAGCTCTCACTCAATCTATGGGTGCCCAGAGGGGTCATAGCCATAGTAAAATGGATAGCAGAGACGGGGAATCGCCCATTCTGAGTGGAGAATCTCATTTGGAGAGTGTGTGTGTGTGTGTGTGTGTGTGTGTGTCCCAAAGGCATGTGAAAATCTAGTCAAAGAACTGAAAGGACAGGGCACATGCATGTATTCATAGCCCTCAATGAGCAGAGGGAGGGAGAGAGGGAGAGAGAGAGAGAGAGATAGAAAGAGAGGGAGAGAAATAGAGGAAGAGAGAGGGAGACAGGGAGAGGGAGGGAGAAAGAGAGGGAGGGAGAAAGAGAGAGAGAAAGAGGAGAGAGAGACACATACACAAAGGCAGAGACACAGATGGACACACGCAGTGTGTGTGTGTGTGTCTGTGTGTTTGCTAGAAAAGCCAAAAGAAAAGCAAGCATCTTGTGTGTGAGGGGTGTGGTGTGTGTGTGTGTGTGTGTATGTGAGGGGTGTGTTGTGTGAGCATTCTCCATCTCAAGGACCCCAGGCTGCATAACAAGCCCTGTGTGTCAGTTGGGCAACACGGCTTGTGTGTGTGTGTGTGTGTGTGTGTGGTAAATAAACCCATCAGGTCTCTGATTGGCCAAATGTAAGGTATCACTGGTTGGTTCTTCTGCCAGCAGAGATGGTCATGGTCCATCACAGCAGCAATAGCTTCACACCCCGGCAACCTAACCCTGCCACTTGCGTACGGTCAGGTTGAGCAACTGTTTCCATGCCAACTTCTTTTCACAGGAGTGACTCCACTGCTGTGTAGAAAACCTTTGACCCCACTGCTTTAGTGCAGAACTGCGCTTTGGCGGCAGGATCAAGGGAAGGGTTTAGGTTTAGGGTTAGGGCTAAGGGTCACAAATAACCCTGGGTCTCTTCTTTACCACAGTTCACTGCATTTATAGCATCGCAAGTGTTTATGTGTGGTGAAGGCACTACACAAACAGACACACTCACACCCACACCATGAGAGACGCAGCAGAAAAGGAGCTATAAATCTTGATGAAGCTGAAGGCAGAGAGATCCGTCTGGCCCTGCAAGGATGGCTGTGTGGCTGCTACAGCGAGATAATTAACCAGGAGCAGGCCAAGACACACTCGATAGCCCTCTCCCTTAAAGCGCAGTGTGTGTGTGTGTGTGCGTGTGTGTGTGAGAGAGAGAGAGAGAGAGAGAGACAGAGGGATCTGGATGAGTCCTTTTAAATGAATCGATTCTCTCAGCAGAAACTGGTTGCATGCTTTGTTGCCTCCTGATTAATTCTCAGCAACTACACTCATCCTGTTGTTCACCTCGCTCTTCTACTCTTAACAAAATACATCTATCCCTCTCTCTCTCTCTCTCTGTCTCTCTCTCTTCCTCCCTCTCTCTTTCTCTCTTTCTCCCGCCCTTCCTTTCTCAATCTAAAAGCAGAATCATTTATGGTAGGCATGGAGATCAAACCAGTATAACACACACACACACACAAACATACAACCTATCACAAACACACTGACAAGAAGTCACTAAGGATCAAATAAAAAATCACTCATCTGAAACACACAGAGAGAGAGAGAGAGTGAGAGAGAGAAAGAATGGATGAGACAGGTGGAATGATGGAGTGGTGAAAAAGAGGCGAGGAAGAGGAAGAGAAAGGACAGGGAAGAGAAGTGTGTCTGGAGAGATGTGAGCACACACCGTCACACACACAACGGGACAGATCTGGAATCAGTTTAGGCTCCGTGCACATTTACATCAAGATTTTCTTTCCCAGCAATCTGAACTGATTTAAAAAATTAGCAATTAAAAACTGTACATGTGATTCACACCACCGTCCCCTAGGGAGGTGTAAGTAATAAAGGACAAAATATGTTAACAGTCTAAAGAGTGAGAGGAAGAGGGCAGGAGAGAGAGAGAGGGAGGGAGAGAGAAGTAGATAGAGAGAGAGAGAGAGAGAGAGAGAGAGAGAGGGAGTGAGGTGGACAGTGAGGTGGACAGAATGATTAGTTCTGGAGGTTCTAGCACTTTCATCTGCACCAGTGCAGTTTTCATCGGAGTGCTTTTCCTATCTTCTATGTACCACTTGATCTGCTCTGTG
The DNA here is from genome assembly GCA_020368025.1 of Brachyhypopomus occidentalis. Classification (NCBI taxonomy): domain Eukaryota; kingdom Metazoa; phylum Chordata; class Actinopteri; order Gymnotiformes; family Hypopomidae; genus Brachyhypopomus; species Brachyhypopomus occidentalis. The sequence goes on along the minus strand of JAGXOD010000068.1, from coordinate 1,416,789 downwards.
TATGTCAGAGCAGAGGAGCAGTCAGCACACACACACTCACACACCTCTTACTGAAACAGAACAATTAAACTCTCTCCAGAACATCAATGTTTTTTAATTAGACAAATAACACATGAAACACCAGATGGACCATCGACCTCCTCAGACACTGTTACACTGTTCCATTGTTACACTGTTAAATTGTTACCACTATTACACTGTTTCTACTTTTACACTGTTATACCGTTATACCGTTTCCAATGTTACAGTTCCCAATGTTTCCACTGTTACACTGTTTCCACATGGTAACACTCTGGGATCTGGAACTCAGAGGAGGTTCTGTAATGCTGCTTGTGTCTCACTTTAATCTCCGGAGCTTTAATCGAGAAACTGCTACTACATCCTTCATTACAAAGTTCACCAAAGTTCACCAGCACAGTACTGGTCTAGGTGCTGCGTGCCATGACTCCCATCTTGCCTATGACGCTCACGATCATCTTTGCTAGTGAGTTTTCCAGACCGGTCTGCTCCGGTATGTCCGCAGCTCAGCCAGGCTTCCCATCCAGGGATGTAAGAATCCTGAGAGGATCCGGAACGCTAATACCCCCCTCACGCTTCCCTCCTACAACATTCATTACAGACTGAGAGGACATTTTTTGAAAATGAAAAGCTACGTTTAGAATCTCTCTATTACAGCTTTCAGACACGAACACTAGTGCATCACTGAGTGGATCCATTCAGTACCAGAACGTGCGCTGCACAGAGCGTTAGCGATCCGTTAAGACAGATCCGTTTACGGATAATCTGCGTCCAACATGCTAAGAAGAATCCCAATTTATATTTTCTTAGACTTCCTATATCACCTATGGTAACTGGCCCAATCAAATCTATTACTAAAATAATTTCTCACACAGTATATTCGCAACCGTTTGGCACAATGTCAATTATGCTAATTTCCGGAATCACTCTAATTGCTAATGCAATCATGCTAATTGTATGCGGTCTCATGAAGGAAAATGATTTGCGACGTTAGAGTTAGACGTTTGTTCAGTGTGGTGTCGGGTTCCAGAATGCACAGTGACTAACGTGTATTTTTCTTGTCTGATGTATTAGGACAATTCAGACAGGGAGTCCCCGCCCTCCTGTGTTAGTGCAGCATGCAGTGTTGATCAGGGAGGAGCTGACTCCGGATCCAGGATCAGAGCTCTAGCGTTACCAAACACAGGCTGATGAGATACATCCCCATCTTAGAATTTAGCCAATTCCCTTGTGCAGACGCCGGTGTGGGACAGTATGGAGGGACAGTAGGGTAGGACAGTATGGAGGGACAGTAGGGAGGGACAGTAGGGAGGGACAGTAGGGTAGGACAGTAGGGTAGGACAGTAGGGTGGGACAGTAGGGTAGGACAGTAGGGTAGGACAGTATGGAGGGACAGTAGGGAGGAAAAGTAGGGTGGGACTGTAGGGTAGGACAGTAGGATGGGATAGTATGGAGGGACAGTAGGGTAGGACAGTATGGTGGGACAGTATGGAGGGACAGTAGGGTGGGACAGTAGGGTAGGACAGTAGGGTAGGACAGTAGGGAGGGACAGTAGGGTAGGACAGTAGGGTGGGACAGTAGGGAGGGACAGTAGGGTGGGACAGTACTCAGTGAGTGGAGCAGGACTGCCAGGACAGGGTCCATCACCACAGGCTGGCCAGGAGGAAATGGCTCAGTCTACGACTGCAGACTTGCTGGAGACCTGAGTCGTGTCTTACTTAGATTACTTAGATTAAATGTGTGAAAGAGACCCAGTGGTTCCGAGAGCACAGGCACACAGGCCAGCTTGATGCGTCTTGATATGTGATTCACAAGCAACCGGTCCAATCTGCTCGTCAGCCCCGCCCATCTCTGACACAGGGAGGGAGGGAGAGAAAGTAGAGCTAATCTGAGTTGGATGGTTTGATGATCTTATTCAGATGAATATGCATGAAATCCCCTCAGGAAGGATCACAGTAAGAGGGAAACCAATCATGTGTGTGTGTGTGTGTGTGTGTGAGAGAGAGAGAGTGCTTCTTGAATTTGCATACAATTATCTTTCTTTGTGCATAATGTGATGAGGACATTTCTTTCTCTCTCTTTCTCTCTCTCTCTCTCTCTCTTTATCTGGCCTTTCCCCTTTCCTGTCTCTGTTTGTCTGTCTGTCTCTTTCCTTCTCCATTCTTCGATCTCTCACTCTCTCCTCCCGTCTCTCTCTCCCTCTCTCTCTCCCACTACCTCACTCATCCCTCTTTCTCTTCCTTTCTCCAACCAAAATGTTATGGTTATCTGCATACAATCCCAGATCTGTTGCAAACCTCCTCATAACCTGTAAGCAGGAGTGGAGCTGATAAATCCCTGCTGAGGATATACCGCCTGCTCCCTCACACACACACACGCGCGCACACACACACACGCGCGCACACACGGGGGCACACGCACAGGCTCACATGCACGCATGCACATTCACTCACTCACGCACGCAGTATGATGGGCTTTGCTGCACAGCTCATGGTATCTATTAATACACAATAAAAGGGCATTAATTGCATGGCCTCCTGGGAGTTAATAGCACCTACTAACAGGCAATTAGGGGGGGAGAGGGGGGGAGGAGAGGAGAGAGGAAGAAAGGGAGAGAGGGAGAGAGAGAGAGAGACTTTCAAAATAACAAACAGGACTATTACTCTTTCCTCTGGCTGTTACAGCACAACATAAAACAAGACTGAAAAGGACATACAGGCGTTTAAAGAACAGGCACAAAACGCATGACACATAACAGACTCATAACAGGCCAACTGCACAGACTCTCAGGTGGAACACACACAAATAGACTCTCAGCAGAAACACTCATAGCACAGACTCTCTAAAGGAACACACGCATGCCCGTGTTGTCCCTCAGATCACCCCCAGTCACTTCTTTGCTAATGAAGTCAAACCCTTAATAAACAGCAACTATTTCAGCATAGAAACAGTTCTCCCCTGCACGACCTCTGGAGAATGCTAGAGAACAGCATTCTCTGACTGCCTGATGTGTGACAAACACACACACACACACACACACACAATTGCTCAGGAGACTGGGAGCAAATGCAAAAGGCAATCCAAACGAAATTGGCTGCAGTAAATGACAGTCGATTACCATCTTAAATATTCTGTCAAAAAGCAATTGGTGTTGTGCAGGCCAGAGGCCTAGAATTCACACCTTATTAGGGAGCCAGGACTATCATTAGGGTCTCATTCTCTCCGATTTCCTCCCTTCTCTCGCTCTCTCACTATCTCTGCAACTCTCTGTCTCTTAATTCAACCGCCTGGTAAGGGATAGTCATTTTTAAAGCAAACTGATTGAGAGAGAGCGAAACAGAGAGAGAGACATACAGGCAGAGAGACGTGCAGGCAGAGAGACACTGAACACAGAGATTGGATATATCAGCGAGGAATTGGTGGGGACTGTCTACGAGGAGATTCTTTGATGCAATCATGGACCATCTACAATCAACTCAACAAGAAATAGCACATGAGAAAGAGAGACAGAAAGAGACAATGACAGAGATAGAGAGACAATGGTAGAGATAGAGAGAGATAGAGAGAGACAGAGAGAGACAATAATAGAGAAAGACAATGATCGAGATAGAGAGACAGAGATCTGGTCTTCTATGTCTAAGAAACTAATTGCTCCTTACCACACACTGCGTTCAAACCCACAGAGACCACATAGACAGATAAATCTCACACAGTCGAGTGGCAGTAATGATGCCTACAGTGCACACCACTGTGTTAAAGACCAGAGACAGCGTAGCATTCACTATGCGTCTACATTAAATCTACCAGTACTCAGTGTTCGGTGTAGAGAGATGTGCATATATGAACATGATGTGAGGGGACTCGGACATGGAAAGGTATTGTTCCCCTGGTAACGGCCTTCCATTGACCTCCAATTACAATCCGCATACAGTATAGGACAGCTGCAGGTTAGGAAGGTGGTCCGTCTCCCTGGATCTGTCCCACACGGCCTACGGCACAGCGCGTCCTGCTTTATCATCACCCAACACCATGGTCACCGCTGGAGCACAGTGAAGCCAGCTGGCCCCCACAACCAGACGGCTGCCAGCATGGAGACCAGGACAAAAGAGCTGTGAGTGTGTAAGAGCGCCCCCTGCTGGAGTGGAGGAGGAGGAGGGTTTAATCAGTCAAGCAGACCTCGGGACTGTGTAGGAGAGTGCTGTAGTCAGTGTTGAATCACTGTCATTGAGACAACCATAGAGCAAGAAACAAACAGACCTATTACACAGGACAGCCTGCTGAGTGTCGACAAAAACAAACACACACAACCTGCCACACAACCAACGGACACCTTTGTAGGGACTGAGTGTTTTCTACCAAGAGCTCATATTGCAGAATATAGGAACTATCATTAGCAACACTTGTGTGTGTGTGTGTGTGTGTGTGTGTGTGTGTGTGTGTCTGTGAGGGTGCATCATTCTGTTTAATAAAACAGCTCTCCTCCAGCATGAATCCCTATGTGAAACATGTATGGCATCAATATGTCAATGATGATGTTAACAAACAATGACTGCAATCCACAAATAGCACAAGTTGGCGAGTTAGCATTCCCCAGCCTTTAGCGTTAGCATTCCCCAGCCTTTAGAGTAGCATTCCCCAGCCTTTAGCGTTAGCATTCCCCAGCCTTTAGAGTAGCATTCCCCAGCCTTTAGCGTTAGCATTCACCAGCCTTAGAGTTAGCATTCACCAGCCTTAGAGTTAGCATTCCCCAGCCTTTAGAGCACATAAGTCAAACTCAAGGCCCATGAGCCAAATGTGGCCCGTCGCATAATTTTATGTGGCCTGCGAGAGTTTAAAAAGCCTAATTGTCCAAAAAAAAAATAAGTCAAATATGTGCAGTCACCAAAAAACTACATTTCCCACAATTATTTTTCCCGCTAAGCGACGACATCTTGACACTGCAGTATTTCCACATCGATGATGTAAATAACAATAAGTGTAATTGAGAAATACAAATAATGACCAGGAAGAGAAAAATCGATGCAGAAGGGTGTTTCAAGAAAGATGGGAAAGCGAATACATGTTTGTGCTAGTAAATGTGATATTGTTGATGTTATTTTTCTTTATCTATTTGGATAGTTTGATCTTTGATTGATGGAGTAATGTGGGTTGCATAACCTAACAAATTAAACGGATTTATGTTATAATAACAGAGCAACAAGCAAACATATTTTTACATCTATGTGTAACACAGTTAAAATAAATACATAAATAAGACGTTTATGATGAAATCTCACCAAATCCTGATTTCGGTTGTCGTGTAATATCTGTACTGTCCCTTTAAGAGACTGCTAAAACCGACATCATTTCTGTGAACCTCTCGGTCGGCGATTTGCGAACTGAGAGGAGGTCGGTATTTTTTTGTATTTTGACTTTTGTAAAGTCTGAAAATGACTTTGAGTCCACATTGATATGTTAAGAGAAGTTATAAGACTGCACAGAGTGAAGTATTTAGGTATTTGTGTCAAAGTAGTTTGAGGAAAGTTATTTTTAGAGATTTAGATATGTGCTCAGCGTGATTTCCACGTGCTTTCTCTGTCGCTGTAGGCCCGTATGTATACTGCCTACGAGCATATCTGCAGACAGCCTGCGCGCACTGAACAGATCTGTGCACATTCTCTACAACTGTTTATTTTTTTTGCATACAGTAAACAGCCATTGCCGGTACCATTGTGGTCCCAGAGCGTCTTTTTTACCCCCCTCATTCATCGCGGGCTCGAGAACCCAACGCAGAAAGAGAGAGCGTGCTAACGGTTGTGCAGACTGAGTACGACGACACATGCACACCCGTTACATATGCAAATATATATGTAATATTTGTAACTTGAATAAGTAATAAATTCAGAGTTATTTAACATTAAGGAGTAGTTACATTTATAAGAATACATATTGCTCTCTGCGGGCATCGATTATGCTGATGTGGCCCACTTGAAAATGAGTTTGACACCCCTGCTTTAGAGTTAGCGTCCCCCAGCCTTTAGAATGGTGACAATCTCACAGAATTAGCGTGATCTTATTGCAGTTGTGTACGGTGCTAAATTATGAATTATGGGGTTTAAACTTACAGTCGTCACAGTCACACTCGGCGGGTTAGGAGTGCTGCGATCTGGTTCTCCTGAAACGTGATCTCTGATTGGTTGTTTCAGTGCTGGCTGTCAGACAGTCTGTGTGAGAGGCTCCATCTCTCCGTGGCTGTGGGGGTGTGAGAGGGGTGGTGCAGGCTGCTGGCGTAGGCCGCGCTGGGACTCCGCCGCTTCAGAAGGGTGGAGGTTGCGATCTGGAGGGTGACCTCCAGCTTTTCTACATCAGCCTTTGACTCCTCCACAGTACCCCCACCTCCCTGGAGTGTGGTGACATTTCTCTCCATCATCTTGTTGTCTTTCTCTCTTTTCTCTATCTTCCCTCTTTACCACCTCCTTCTCTCTCTCTCTCTCTCTCTCTCTCTCTCCCCTTCCCCATCTCTATCGTTCATGATCTTAATCGTGTGCATGTCATCACTTCTATCCATCCACCTGCAGAACTCTGTCTCTCTCTCCCCTTGTGGACTGGATTCTGAGAGATGAGGAGATAAACCCTTATCTCTGGGACACACTGCCCCTGCCACTACCCCCAACCACTGGCCCTCATGCTCTCCAAGACTGCAGATCCCAGACCTGCTACATGACATCTCACACAGTGTTCACACTCAGGATAACAGCGCAGACTGCAGATCCCAGACCTGCTACATGACATCTCACACAGTGTTCACACTCAGGATAACAGCGCAGACCTCAGATCCCAGACCTGCTACATAACATCTCCCTCAGTATTCTCAGGATAAGAGATGGTGCACACCAGCTCCGCAGCCCCTAAGCAGATTTCCAGCCAGAGAGACACCAGCAGTGACTAAAAGCTCGTCTGGGTTTGTCAGAAGTGGTGGTGGTGGGGGATTAGGGGATTAGGGGATTAGGGGATTAGGCCGACTCTGTGCTCACACATCCTCCACAGCAAACTAAACAAGCACAATTTTGCATAACGCCTTTAAGTTACCCATTGCAACATTATCACATTATTAAATATTATTAGCTCATGTATTTGATATAATTAAAAAAATATTTTAGTAACACATTATATATACACAAATATAGAGAAGAATTTGCTTGCAAAGCTGATGAAGAACCTCTGAAATATATATGTATATAAACAAAAGCTAAATAAACGTTTGCTGAGGAGAGCATTTTATATTACGAGGGTTTTCACACGTAACATTGACTACGTTACATAACTTAAGGGAAGGCACACAGCACGAGTACAACAAGTTATTGACTATTAAACACTGACTCTTAAACAATGATTTTTTAACATTATCTCTTTAACAAGATATCCTAAACAATTAACCCTAAACAAGATATCTCAAACATTATCTCTTCAACCTTGAACCTTAAACAATGAACATCATCTTAAAAAAGATATATGAAACAATAAACCCCGAGGGTGAACTACACATGCCTGAGGGCGTGACCAAGAGAAACACACGCGAGGAAAACAGAAACGTAGGCACGGTGACCTAGCGGGGGAGGGGCCAAGTGTGACACACATCATCACAGATCATCTAGATCATACTAACCCCAGAAAGAGCACGGCCCTTCAAACCAAAATAACTCTGTGCCGCACCCTCTGGCAGTGTGAGGAAAACGAGATGACCATCCAGCAGAAGGGAGAGACAGGGTGTGTGTGGGCTTTGGACAGGTGCATGCTGGTCCATGCTGTGAGGTTCACAGACCTTTGTGAGCTCTTCTGTCAGACAGGTCGGAGGGTAAAGGGGAACAGCTCTGCCGTAGGGGAGCGCTGGACACATATGCAGCGCATTAGCTTATACGCCAACCTGCAATGCCCCCGTGCTAATCAAACAGGACAGAAACAGGACGTACCAGCAGAGGAGGCCCTGCCACTTCCTGGCTAGACGGCTAGCCTCCTGGCTAATTCAGTGCTTCCACTCCTCACAGCTGTTTCCTGTCCAGATCTGGCCGTGTGTCACTGTGTTGCATCAAAATTCATCCCCAGTAGAAACGAGACCTCGTAGGCCCGAGGGCTGAGCTGCAAATGAGCCACTCCCCAGAGATAATCCCTAATCCCAGAGTTAATACCAGCCCTAATTATGCTGTCCCCCCCATCCAGCCAGACCAGTGGCAGCAAGTCATTCCAGTCTTCACTCCAGACACGCGGGCTCAGTGACGGGACACGTGATACGATGGCGATGGGACACGCGGACTCAGTGACGGGGCACGTGACATGAGCGATGAGACACGCGGACTCAGTGACGGGACACGTGACATGAGCGATTAGACACGGACTCAGTGACGGGACACGTGACATGAGCGATGAGACACGCGGACTCAGTGACGGGACACGTGACATGAGCGATGAGACATGCGGACTCAGTGACGGGACACGTGACATGAGCGATGAGACACGCGGACTCAGTGACGGGACACGTGACATGAGCGATGAGACATGCGGACTCAGTGACGGGACACGTGACATGAGCGATGAGACATGCGGACTCAGTGACGGGACACATGGTCACGTGGAGTCTCTGGCTGGACGGCAGCCTCAGTGCGCTGTTGGCAGGAGGGTAATGAAGGATGCTAATTGTAAGTGAAAATCTGGGCTACAAAGCAGAGTGAGAACGAACACCATGATCTCTACTGGGAAAATATATAAATAAACAAACAGAGTAAAAATAAATACTGCAATTCCTGCATCAGTGTGTCTGGAACCCTTGATGTCTGTTTCATATTTCTCTCAGTGAAAGTTGGTCTTCTTCTTTTTTACCCTCCCTCTTAAAGAAAGTCTCTTCTGAAATCAACTCTAATGAACTCTGCTGCTAATGAGCTTAATTTGCATAGCTTGTGATTAACCAATCAGAGCCAGCACGACGCCATCTAACAGCATGACTTTCTCACATTTTATCACCATGACAACAGCATGCGGTGTCAGAGGGAAATCCGGACAGGAAATGAAGCCTTAAATACCCTCTCTTTAGGTATGCTAGCATGTCAACAGCAATTTGTGTAAAACTACTTTAATGCCAATATCATATCCACATATTTTACTAACATCTTAATAATTTCATTCTTCTCACAGCATCAGTCTGGTCTTTTAATTAGACCACAGCCGAAGGGTCAGGGGTCATACCCATGCCCAGAGCAGAAGGGTCATGGGTCAAACCCATGCCCAGAGCAGAAGGGTCAAGAGTCACACGTGCCCAGAGCACAAGGGTCAAGGGTCAAACCCGTGCCCAGAGCAGAAGGGTCAAGGGTCACACTTGTGCCCAGAGCAGAAGGGTCAAGGGTCACACTTGTGCCCAGAGCAGAAGGGTCAAGGGTCACACTTGTGCCCGGAGCAGAAGGGTCAGGGTTCAAACCCGTGCCCAGAGCAGAAGGGTCAAGGGTCACACTTGTGCCCAGAGCAGAAGGGTCAGGGGTCATACCTGTGCCCAGAGCAGAAAGGTCAAGGGTCATACCCATGCCCAGAGACTGAGTAGAAGCACAGCGGAGCCTCTGCAGGGAGGAGATCTCTGCTGAGTGTAAGAAATTGCACACAAACACACACACACACACACACACACAAATCCATTACACCTGAGGCTCTTAAAAGCAGACAAAAGGAGATTGTAAATTGAAGCAGGAGGATATATGGCAGTATTACACCTACAAGACCAGGAGGAGGAGGGCTAAGAGATCTCAGAACCCGCCATGAAGCAGGAGACCCTCCCCTCAGCAGCCATCTTCCCGCTCTTCCACCCAGAAGTGGACCTCGAGGAGGAGGAGGGCTAAGAGGAGAGAAGCTACACCCACCATGAAGCAGGAGGAGGAGGGCTACAGTACACCCGCAATGAAGCAGGAGGAGGAGGGCTAAGAGGAGAGAAGCTACACCCGCCATGAAGCAGGAGGAGGAGGGCTAAGAGGAGAGAAGCTACACCCGCCATGAAGCAGGAGGAGGAGGGCTAAGAGGCTTCCTGGAGAGAGGCAGAGAAACTGCCAGCGCTAAAACTATTACTGCCATAACAGGAGGGAGAGGAAGAGAACGAGAGGAAGGGGGGAGGGGGAGTAGGAGTAAGAGAAAGAGCCACAGAGAGAGGGGAGAAGAGAAAGAAATGATGGAGCGAGAGCACGATAGAGGGAGGGCGAGAGGGAGAGAGAGGCAGAGGGAGAGAGGGAGGGAGTTCAGGAATTGTCAGGCTTGTTGTGTTTTGTCAGAATTGGTGCACATGTTGAGTTCAGGAAGGAACATACAAGTCAGAACAGGTAAATGGGCTCAGCAGACAAGACGGAGCAAGACAGGCAGAACAGCCATCGTGTCAATAAAGCACTAGTGAAGTGAAAACAAAAGAATTAATCCGAGACGGAAAGGGAGAAAGAGACAGAGACAGACAGACAGAGGGAAAGAGAGAGTACACACAGAGTGTACGCACATTACAGCATATCTACACTGTACAGTGTGTGTACCATATATAGTACTGTTTATAGTACAGTTTATCTACACTTTTACAGGGTGTGTACTGTTTATAGTACAGTTTATCTACACTTTTACAGGGTGTGTACTGTTTATAGTACTATTTACCACTATGTGTACTGTTATTCATTTGTGTACATATTTGTGTTACTTCTGTATAACTTTAAATGCTTTAGCAATACAATATGAATTTGGTCATGCCAATAAAACTCATTTAAATTGTGGCAAGAAAGACAGAAAAAGAGACAGAATGAGAAAGAGAGAGAGAGAGAGAGAGAGAGACAGACATAGGAAGAAAGAACAAGGCAAGAACATAAAGAGTGCAGCATATCAAACCCACAGCCAGTGACCTCCAACACTGCTACTCCCACATAGTCTGAAGATTTGTGTCACTCATGCATTAATGTGTGCATGACTACTTTGTAGACACACACAATGTGTATGTAAGTGTGCATGCATGAATGTGTGTGTGTGTGTGGGGGGGGGGGGTCAGCACCTCAGCTGTTTATAGCCATTAATATTACTGAACCATTAGAACACAGTACACTACCCTCTGAGACAGTACACTACACTCTGAGACAGTTCACTACACTCTGAGACAGTACACTACACTCTGAGACAGTACACTACCCTCACTAACAAGTGTTAGCAGGATACATTAGCATAGAGGTGAAGCAGCAGTGCATTAAGATAAGCCGACAGATCCCAGCTGGCATGCAGACGAGTCTGGAAATAACACATATGTAAAAGGCTGAGGGCAGATGGGCTTCCGTACACACATCTGAGTTCAGTTCCCATTGCTAAACCCCTCAGCAAAACCACAGCAGAGGAATCTAAGCAAGAGGAAACTAGGACTGGTCTGTGTGTGTGTGTGTGTGTGTGTGTGTGTGTGTGCGCGAGCGTTAATTCAGCCTTGTATACAAGAGGATTAAAGAGCAGTCATTTGCAGTCAGTGCTTTTAACATGGAGCAGGTCAGTGGTGTGAAAAGGTCTTCTACACTGCAGGATCTCCGGCTGGTAAGCACTAATAAATCCCTCATCACGCACGCACGCACACACACACACACACACACACACACACACACACACTTATTCACTTTGGTTAAATTCAATACAAAACTGTTATTTTTATGACTGTATAGGAGCATCAGTCTAAAGCTAAAGCAAAGCAGCAAATGTATGTAATCTGTCTGTCTCACTATTTATTGGTCTCTCTGCTTGACTCTCTCTCTCTGCCCCTCCGTCTCATACCTACACAACCTCACACAAATTGCCATGACCCCCCCCCCGCCCCCCATCCAGTATTCCATGGTAACATTTTGTGTCTGGTAGAGTTTATTCAGTAGCTGGGACAAGGATCTCAGTTTTGATTGGATGAAAGAGGGCTGTGTCCCTACACTGTCCTCCTTCAGGTGCTCTTGCTGCCTGTGCGAAGGAGACGTCCTCGTGTGGGTGGTGCTACGGTGTGTACCGCCCACGACACGCAAGCCTTTAGTCTGCTGTTCCAATTCACTTATGATGCATTACGACAAGCTAATAAACACCTCAGTGCTCTCCCTGGACAGACAGTGGAGACCCTCAAGGCAGGAGGTACGCTCTGATGTCATTAGGGTGTAGATGGTGGAGGGATGGTGCGACCCCACGTCTTTCTAGGGCATTAATGAGAGCAACTGTGTACAACACACACACACACACACAACCTGTAATGACCTCTGAAATTCACAGGGAGACTGGGATGAGTGCAGTGTGTGTGTGTGTGTGTGTATGTGTGTAAAACTATGTTCATACAGAGAATAGCAGGCACACACCAACACGCACACAAAAGCACACACTGGGATAATGATGTATTGTGATCAAAGCTGTCTGAAACAAAGGTGGGCTTCTGTCTCCTGGCATTCTGTAGTACACTTACTCAGATAGTGGAAATAACACATGAACATGCACGTAACATGCAAAGAACACGCAAAGAACATGGAAGGACATGCAGCACATATGAAAACAGTTAAAACAGCCCAGAATGCAACATTCAGCAAGAAACACACAACTCACGATAACAAACACACATCAGTAAAAATGAACATGAATACCACTCCCTCTCTCTGTATCTCTCTCTCCCTCTCTGTATCTCTCTCTCTCTCCCTCTGTATCTCTCTCCCCTCTCTCTGTATAGCTCCCCTCTGCTCTCTCTCTTACTGTTCTAACAGTCCTTAGTAAAATGATAATGAAACAACAAAATGTGATAAATCATAAAACTAGATCAACAAAATCAGTAATAATAACAGTAAATATACGAGCAGGATGTGAATAATCCACCTCTCTGAGTGGCAGGTGTGGAGGGTGTGTCCGTGTGCACACTGCCGGAAACATTTAAGTTAATTTGTCATGTTTCATACTAGGGAGGATGTAGTAGTAGTATACTCTCCTACGCTCCTGCGTGTCAGCGCTGTGCTTTTACACTAGGGAGGATGTAGTAGTAGTATACTCTCCTACGCTCCTGTGTGTCAGCGCCGTGCTTCTTCCACCTATGTGAAAGTTTTACACAGATTTCACAGTCTCTCTGTATCTGTGTCTCTCTGTACCTGTGTCTCTCTGTACCGGTGTCTCTCTGTACCTGTGTCTCGTCTCTCTCGGTTCAGTTCTGTGGCTTATGTGCTTTGTTGGAATGTGACTTTCTCATTTATTGCTGTATTGCTAAAGCTTTGAAGAAGACATGAACATGTTGAAGAAAAGGGAGAATTGTTTTATTATTGTCTCTCTGTATCTCTCCATCACTCTCTCCATCTCCTTCCTTGTCTCTCTCTCTGTCTATCACTCTATCACCCAGAACTACTGCTCTTCATTTTCATTTGACCCTCAGGGGGTAAGATCACTCTTAATTTGACCCTAAGGGGTAATACCACTCTTCATTTGACCCTCAGGGGGTAATATCACTCTTCATTTGACCCTCAGGGGGTAATACCACTCTTCATTTGACCCATGCAAGTTCAAGGACATGGCAGCAGTGGTAGGAGCCAGGGGCAGGAAGAAGACTGCCTGGGGTAGAGACGTGTTAAATATAACCAAGCGACTGCCCCGTCACCCCCAGGGAGGGCAGGGGCTAGGTTGTCCCTCACTGTGCTGGGGCACATAGACCCCGTTTTCAGGTCACGGTGGTAACTCCTCCCCAAGCGTTAGCTCCCACTACTGCGTCTGTAATGACGCTGCCGATTTCACTGGATGGGCTAAAAAGATACCTCAGCAGGAGAGACGCTTTTCCACACACTTTTCTCTCTTCTAACACAGTCTGAACCCATTCAAAATGGACTCCAAATAGCTTTATTGGCATGACTGTCACACACAATATTGCCGAAGCACCACAAACCCAGTTGTTAAAAGGCTTCACCTTTTGTGCGTCTGTCCGCTATAGGCAAATCTGTCAGGCCAGCAAGCTCTGTGGATTCCTGCCAGATGATTTTTGATGGTTCATTTAAGATAACTCTGGGTCTTTATTAATTGTTTTTGAGAAGATCTCCATTTTTCACACTGTCAGGGTGGGCTATGTAAAGGGCAGGCTGAAAGATGGGGGCGGGGCTATGACAGGGTCTGTTGCTAGGTGGCGGCACTGTGATAGGGTGGGTTAGAGGAGGGTGCTGTCCTGTGATAGGGCAGGTTTAAGGAGGATCAGAGCTGTGAGTGGTGTCAGTGAGTCTAGCTGTCAGAGCTATGAAACACAGTCAAACGCCACTGCTTAGGGGAGAAGAAGCCCGGTCCCCACCGCTTTATCACGTCAAGCTTTACAGTCACGCTTTACAGTCAGGCTTTACAGTCATGCCCCCAGCACGCTTTACAGTCAGGCTTTACAGTCAGGCTTTACAGTCATGCCCCCAGCACGCTTTACAGTCAGACTTTATAGTCACCCTTTACAGTCATGCCCCCAGCACGCTTTACAGTTAGACTTTATAGTCACACTTTACAGTCATGCCCCCAGCACGCTTTACAGTCAGACTTTATAGTCACACTTTACAGTCATGCCCCCAGCACGCAGTCAGACTTTATAGTCACACTTTACAGTCATGCCCCCAGCACGCTTTACAGTCAGACTTTACAGTAATGCTTTACAGTCATGCCGCAGGAGACCGTTATTGTCAGTCTTTTGGGGCCTTTTGGTGGTCCTTACATCCACTGGGCAGTCATTGGAGGACTGACTGTTTGTGTTTGGGTGGGGCGGAGACTCAGGGGGGTGGGGTTCACACTCACATACCCTCTGCACTGGCAGCAGGACCAAGCCAGTGTGTAAGACACATGTGTAAACAAGAAACGCTACCCGTGAGGCATGAGGAGAGATCGGAAGGGCAGTAAAGGCCTTTGAACATGGTAGTGTGCAAAACTGCAGCCCAGCAAACATACGGACTCAGACATTAAAGTGTAACAGCAAAGCGCAGGTAATTAGCATTCATATCTGAGCGCACTAACAGGACGAAGAATTCCCATGGTAAAGGCAAAATAAACCAAATGGCTATATTTCATATTAAACACTAATGAGACATAAAATATGTAAACTCAGCGTGTAGAGGATTATATTAGCATAGTGCTAAGGTGCTGCTCCCCCCAAGAAAACTAAAGACATAACAGCAATTTTCTAACTATATGCAAAAAAAGAAAAAAATGTCCCATGATGCACTGCTGCTGGGCATTTGCAATGATTAACTCACTTAAGCGACATGTTTCTTTAATGAGTAAATGTAGATTTTAAAAAATTCTTAACCCCTAGAAATGTAAAACATTAATGAAATATTGTCTTACATGAACAGCTTCTCTTTGTCTTAAATGCAATAAAGAAAGTGGATATGAGTAAAGGTGACTGGGTTTCTTTAACTTTGAAATGTGAATAGAGAAGAGGAGAGAGGAAGAGGAGAGGAGGAGGAGAGAAGAGAGGAGAAGAGTAGGAGGAGAGGAGGAGGAGAGGAGAGAGGAGGGGGGAGGAGAGGAGGAGGAGAGAGGAGGAGAGAGAAGGAGAGGGGAGGGCTGGGTAATCAGTAATTGCGAGTACTGGACTGGGGGAATGATTAAAACAGCTTTGTTTAAATCTGACACGAGCAAGAGACGTGCATCATTACAGGTGGAGTATGCCACACACCAGCGCCCCCTGTGTATGGTACCCAGAGCCTGCATCCATACAACATCCTATAATGCACACACACACACACAGATTTTTCAGCTTTTGCACTACTGAAGTTTGTCTGGTTGGGCTTTCGACAGCTGAGTAATCAGTATAATCATTATCTGACAAAAGAGGGCTCTCGATCACTTTTATGGACTACGGAGGCCTGCTGGGGCCATACCTGATGTGTGTTATTCACCCCCAGATGCTCCACAGCAAACTACCTCTAAACTCTAAGTGGACAGTGCCTTTATCAGTGTTAGAATCTGATCTTATCACTCGAGGTCATTGTTTTCAGACTATATCAAGCGCCTACGTACCTACATGCACTGACGGGTACTACATAACCTTGCAGTGTGAGCTGTTGCTGAACTACAGTACCCAGCATGCTCTTTATACTGGGATCTTTGACAGATTGTAGCACTGCTGAGCAGTTACCCCAGCCCGGGGCCCCTGCTGCTCCTGTTCCACCCTGACACCTCTGCGAAGGGCAGAAAGGCATGTGAGCTCATTGCAGACTGGGCCTGAACTGGCCTGCAGTGGGCGGCGCTGTCATATGGTGGGCGTGGCTAGACGGTGGTTGGCGGGGCTGGCCTGCGGTGGGTGGCGCTGTAATATGGTGGGCGTGGCTAGACAGTGGTTGGCGGGGCTGGCCTGCGGTGGGCGGCGCTGTCATATGGTGGGCGTGGCTAGACGGTGGTTGGCGGGGCTGGCCTGCGGTGGGCGGCGCTGTAATATGGTGGGCGTGGCTAGACGGTGGTTGGCGGGGCTGGCCTGCGGTGGGCGGCGCTGTAATATGGTGGGCGTGGCTAGACGGTGGTTGGCGGGGCTGGCCTGCGGTGGGCGGCGCTGTAATATGGTGGGCGTGGCTAGACGGTGGTTGGCGGGGCTGGCCTGCGGTAGGCGGCGCTGCTGAGCCTCACGTGGCGTTTTACCCAGTGAAGGATTTAACACAAGCGAGTGCACACATTACATCACGGCCCCCCGCGTGTGCACACATTACATCACGGCCCCCCGCGTGTGCACACATTATGAGCTGTGCATGCTCATCATTAAAGCTACACTACTAAATGCCATCTAGATACAGGCTGGAAAATTAAGGCAATCAATACTGACTCTAAATGCAATCAATATCTTAAAGGATCAATTCAAGCAGTTGAAAGCCATGATAACTGCTATATACACAAGAATGTCTTCATTCCAGCACATGATTTAGAGTAGCCAGCATCAGTCCCCTGCACAAGGCAGCCTTCCGGAACCTTCCAGACCTGTCAATCATTCTGACAACATTACGAATAGAAGGGATGAGGCTGGCTGGAGGTTATTGATCCCTCCTCCCACAACTGTCAATCAAGAAGGCCCCATTACACAGTTAATGTATCTTCTGAATTCACATATGTGAACTGACAACCAGTCACACACACCACCTGTGACACTCAAACACTGACATATTAATGCTCTCTCTCACAAATACTGTACACTGAGGCATTAATGCTCTCATGTCCACACACACACAGCATACACAAATACATTAATGCTGTGTCTTACACACACACAAGTACAGTCCTATACCTCAGTGTCTATTCTGAGCAAAGACATCTGTAGTGTACCATATGTGCGCATCAACATGCACTTAAATCAGAAGGTTTGCTGATGGAGGATAATGAATTATAAATACAGTAGCAAGGATAGCTTCCACTCCATACACACACACACACACACACATACACAGGATTTACCTTGTCACAGGCTCCACTTCAGCCTTTTCATGCAACAAATCAGGGGGGAGGGCGCACAGCAAGAGAGGGCAGTGTGTAGGGGGCAGTGATGGAAGAGCTAAGTTAAGGTAGGGTAGGGTAGGGTAAAGTAAGAGAGTAAGGTAGGGTAAGGTATGGTAGGGTAGGGTAAGGTAGAGTAAGGTAAGGGTAAGGTATGGTAGGGTAAGGTAGAGTAAGGTAGGGTAAGGTATGGTAGGGTAGGGTAAGGTAGGGTAGGGTAAGGTAAGGTAAGGTAGGGTAGGGTAAGGTAGAGTAAGGTAAGGTAAGGTATGGTAGGGTAGGGTAAGGTAGGGTAGGGTAAGGTAGAGTAAGGTAGGGTAAGGTATGGTAGGGTAAGGTAGAGTAAGGTAGGGTAAGGTATGGTAGGGTAGGGTAAGGTAGGGTAAGGTAGGGTAAGGTATGGTAGGGTAAGGTATGGGTAGGGTAAGGTAGAGGTAAGGTAGGGTAAGGTAAGGTAGGGGTAAGGTAAAGGTAAGGTAGGGTAAGGTAGGGTAAGGTAAGGTAAAGGTAAGGTAGGGTAAGGTAAGGGTAGGGTAAGGTAGGGGTAGGGTAAGGTAAGGTAGGGTAGGGTAGGGTAAGGTAAGGTAGGGTAGGGTAAGGTAGGGTAGGGTAAGTTAATGTAGGGTAGGGTAGGTTAGGGTAAGGTAAGGTAGGGTAGGGTAGGGTAAGGTAGGGTAGGGTAGGGTAGGGTAGGGTAAGTTAATGTAATGTAGGGTGAGGTAGGTTAGGGTAAGGTAAGGTAGGGTAGGGTTAGGTAAGGTAGGGTAGGGTGAGGTAGGGTAGGGTAAGGTAGGGAAAGTTAACGTAATGTAGGGTGAGGTAAGTCAAAGTCTAAAGACAAAGCCAGAGTAGGAGAGCTAGAGAGGATGAGAGTCATGGGAACGGACAAAGCTATGGCGCAATGTTGGTGAGGTGAGACGAGATGAGAAGAGTATGAGACAAGAGGAGAAGAGGAGACAGAAGGAGTTAAGCAAGGATGATGTATGCCAAGCTCCAGAATATCAAAACATATTAGATATCACTATCTATGAATCTATTCAACTGTTTGTGTAAGTTGGGTTGTGATGTCAAAAGGGAGGTTGCGGACCCACAGTCATTTAGTCGTTGGACTAAAATGGTGTCCAGTTCTTCATACTCTCCTACACACTGGGTCTGAGTCTTTCTTTTTTTGTTTTCTCCTCGTTGTGTCAAAACCTCCTTCAATCAGCAGGAGTGCTGACCCTGACCCCAGCGCTGACCCTGACCCCTTGGATGTTTCCATTAGATGAACAACAACACATGAATCTAGCCCTGGAGTGTTGACATTAATGGCAGAGTGAATCCCAAGTATTGGAACGATTGTAAAGCCTTAATTAAAAGAGAGAAACACAGCACAGAGTAAAGTAGCCAGTGAACAGAAAGGGTTTGTGATTGCTCAGAGAGACAGAAAGAGAGAGAAACGTGAGAAAGAAACAAAATGGGGAGGGGGGGGGGTGTAATCAAGAAGGCTGTTATGGTGTTCTAGAACTAGAACAACAGAACATTAGAACATTCATATTCAGCAAATTAGCAACAGTGTTATGTTCTAATATTCCAATATGCAGCCCTGAATGAATGCAGACATCCTAGATTAACATTTCTATAGTAATATAGAATTATCTAATATTTATTTTGAATATATTAGCTGTATTTTCAGACAATCAAACAGAATGTCTTGCTGAATAAAAATCGGTTGTTTACATGGGGGGGGGCTCAACACTACAGTCTACACAGGAACCAAAAATTATCTATCTCTCTCTCTCTCTCTAACACACACACACACACACACACACGCCCACACATGTGTGCACACACCCTCTCTCCTTCTCTCTACACTGGGGTAACACCATACCATAGATCTGAGTTAGATTCCTGCAGCCCTAAAACTTTATGAACTGTATCCCTGTAAACTTTACCACCAAACACATACATACACACACACCTACACACACACACACACACACACACACAAATAACACAGAAGGGGAACCTGGCAGAGTGTTTGTGCCAGATGCCATCGTTAACACTGTCCAAGTTTATAAGGACATTAGAGACCCTAAAACACACTGCTGCAAATTCCTCTAGAACTTTGTTACACTTTCTCCAGCAGACATACATTAGAGTCTGCGCAGCTGTGTGTGTGTCCATATGCTGACCCCCCTGAGCCGCCAGGCTCCAGGTTCACTGTGCTGGATGTCGACGCCCACAGCCACAGTGCGGTCAGCTGCTCTGACAGCTGGCTGGAGTGGGAGGGGCTGGCTGGAGTGGGAGGGGCTGGCTGGAGTGGGAGGGGCTGGTGGGAGTGGGAGGGGCTGGTTGGAGTGGGAGGGGCTGGCTGGAGTGGGAGGGGCTGGCTGGAGTAGGAGGGGCTGGTTGGAGTGGGAGGGGCTGGCTGGGGTAGGGGTGTGCTTCTGGCCTGCTTCCCTACCCTGGAAATCTCTCAGTAATGTAGCCACACCTACGCCTGCACAAACACGCCTTCAGAATGCCAAAGGACAGTAAAAACCACTCCAGACAGCCTGACACTTCCTCTCAGAGGCTCTCCCTCTCTCTCCTTCTCTCTCCTTCTCTCTCCCTCTGTCTCTACCTCGCCCTTTCTCCCTCTCCCTCCCTTTCTCCCTCCTTTTACCATCACTCTCTCTGACTCTTACATTTTCTGTGTTTATTTCTCTTTATATTTCAGATTCATTATTTTAACATTGTGATTTTACATTCTTCCTCATGAGCTCTTCATGACGATCAGCAGATCAGTCACACACACACACCCACACACACTCACACACACTGGTATCAGCAGATCAGCAGACCACAATCAGGCAGGGGTGAAATCAGTACACTAGCAGAGAGTTCTAATAAAGCATGCATTTGTACCTGCACACACACAGATACACACACACACACACACACACACATGTGCACATGCACATACACATACACACACACGGGACAAAGAGACAGTAAAAGACAGACATAGCGACAGAGACGGACAGAGACATAGTGAGACACAGAGAGCCACTGTGGTACACGGAGAGACATAATGAGACACAGAGAGACATAGTGAGACACAGACAGACAGAGCGCGAGCGAGACAGGAACAGTGAAGTCCTTGACCCTTCACCCAGTCATATTCAGCGCTGGTGGAACTCGGTGTGATCTCCCATCCCTGCTGTCTACAGAGATGCCACAATAGTGTGCTAGTGCACGTGGGCGGTGTGGATGTGCTGGAGCAGAACGTGAGCGTGCACAGCAGGTCTGCTGGGGCACGTGAGGAGACGTGAACTCCAGGAAGAGCTCTGGACTGTGCAGTTCCTATAATGTGGAAGGGAGACTCTGGGACATGGAAGTATAGTGTTGTGTTGCTTTTCTTTATAAAAGAAACTGTATATGCAGAATTAAGAGGATATGGAGAAAACACACACACACACACACCAGCTGTTATGCTTACTAGGTCTAACAGAGATAGGAGATGTGAAAAGTGTGTGTGTGTGTGGGCCTTCTCTTTCCTTGATTTTTTTACAACAATGCGATACATGGTGACAGCACACTGATGAAATGTGTGTATCCGTGGATGTGTGTGTGTGTGTGTGCGTGTGTGCAGAACACTGATCAAACGAAGAGAAATGTCAGTACAGACAACAGACCGAACACACAGGAACCACGTGTCCATCAAACAGAAGACCACAAACTTCAGAGCACAAGCTTCTCTTTGACAAAAAACGACAGTAACGACACAATGGCACACACATACACACACACTCACACACAATTTCTCACACACACAGTCATACACTCATACATTCTTAATAGGGCATGAGAGAGGACAACTCAACATGACATTCTGGGACATTTCCTGCATGGTGCCTCACCTCTACACAACGAAGGGGAGCTGGACACACAACGCACACAAATCCTACTAGACTATGTGTGCTGGAGTGTGTCTGTGCTGTGTGTATCATACTAGATTATGTGTTGTAGTGTGTGTGTAGTGTCTCTTACTGGACTACATGTGGAGGTTTGTCTCAGCCTAGACTACAGTGAGGAAAGTGAACCTGGGGACTGTTGGTGTTGTTTGAGAGAGTTCAGTAGGTGCCTGTATACGTGTGTGTGTGTGTGTGTGTTACAGGGAAAGCCAGTGAAAGCCCTGCAGTAATAGGAAACACAGGGATCAAATGAATGGTTCTTTAAATGGTGCTGAAAACGCATGTGAATTATTCATACAGCCGGTACGAGCCTTTAGAGGGAGAGAGAGAGTGTGAGGGAGAGAGGGAGAGAGAGAAAGAGAGGGAGAGAGGATGATGG